>CM021102.1:756912839-757086542 GCA_007115665.2 Sequoiadendron giganteum | reverse complement strand
ATCTGATACCATGTTAGATTCGGTTGTGAAACCACCCAAGATTAGAATGATTGAAGGAAAGCAAGAAAAGAGATGAATAAACTCAACACTCCCATAGCACTAAACTAGCATTCCATAATGCTTGCCAAGGGGAGGGGTGAGTGTTGTTTATATAGCAAAATAATGGCAGATAATTCCAAGAGGAGTAAAAACTCCCATTCCCCATAATAGGTGGGAGGTTTTACCTACTTGGTAAATGCCAGATTACATGGTTATGCCTACTCAGGTAAAGACAAAAAATGGTTATGGAGAGGTGGCTAATAAATTCAAAAGAGGGTGCGAGTGACACATGTGAATGATGGATTTATGCCGCATGTCCTCATCCTAACCATTCTAATATAACCTAAGCAAGCTTAATAATGTGTGTAGAAAAAAAAATTCCCTAACCTAAGGAAAATAAAAAACCTACACCAACACTAATTTGGGGGACTTTGACCCACATGGAGGGTACCAGCCTCTTATGGAAGCCATAGATCCCTTTGTGGGCTTTGACTAACAAGGGGCCACAACCCAGTGGAAGCTAAGTTCCCGTAGAACAATATGGAGACAATACTTTGGCCCTATTCACCACTACCTTTACATTTTTTTATTTTATTTTCTCTTTTGTTATTCCACTTTTTTAAAAAAAATGCATTGCTTTACAATATAATATGCAAATTTTCTATATTATCATAATATTTAATGCAAAAGAGGGGAAAAACCATATACTCAATGATTATTTTCGTCACGACATAAGGGAGAAAACCCTATACTCATAATTTATTTTCGTCATGCACATTTGAAAAAAACTACTCCATTACCCTTAACTCATAATTTATTTTCATTGTGCACATTTGAAATAAAATACTCCATTAACCTTTAGTTTTAAAACTTTTCTACATTCTTTATTGTTCACAAATATTACATCTTTGCTATATTTATTTATTATTTTTAAAAGAGAAAATAAGATAATGATTACGTATGGAAAATAATTTTATTTATCTTTTTATTTTTCTTCATTTAAATAAAAACACACATATATAATTTTTTTATTCTTTAATGTTCAATTATAATTTAAACAGATTAATAAAATACATTTTTAAAAATAAATTTTATTGCACTCCATTAAACTTTAGTTTATATTTATTCATTCTTTTTAAAAGAGAAAATAAGATAATTTAAAATAAGATAATGATTCTCTATGGTAAAAAATTATTTACCACCTTCACTTTTCACTTTTTATTTTTTATTTTTTAATTTTATTTTTAAGTTTTTTTTGTCTTTTTTATTTCTTAATTTAAATAAATAAATGTATATTTAATTTAATTTGTTTATAATTAAATGTTCAATTATAATTTAAATAGATTAATAATATATATTTTAAAAATCTATATAAATTATATCAAAATGAGGTGTCTATTTCACTACTTTAATATATATGTATGTTAGTTTATTTCTGTAATTAAAAAAATATGATCCGGCCAATATAATAGTTAAGATAAATGATCAAAACAAAATACATATACGTAACATTCTATAATCATGTATTACTTTGTGTATAGGATTGGATAGTCTGCTATGCACACCCTTTGCATTTTTCAAAAACAATTCTACTATTTTCGCCATGGTGTTGCTTGGTGTGAGACCCTAGCTAGTGTCCCCTTTCAAGATTGATTCCTCTTTGTCAGCAATTTCTGATGGGAAACCTACCTCTATTATAGGTTTTTCTAAGACTAAAGTTAAAGATTTATTATTTGATTATGCCTTTCCTCGAGATGATGGAATTTTTTTTGCATCTCCCCATTTACAGTCAAATTCTTTTTTCTCAGAGGAAAATCCAATCTTGTTCAAGGACAATTTGGCAGATGGGGGTTCCATTTCAAAAAGGTACCATAAATACCCTACTACTTCAAGTTTGTGTTGTGTGGTGGATAGTCTAGAGGTTGATGTTCTAGATGAAATTATGGATGAGACGATTAAGAGCCTTTAGTTGTCTCTCATGGGAAAGTTTTCGTCCTTCAGACCCAATATTGACTAGGTATGTAAATGGATTGATTCAAACTGGACCTTGAAAGGGGGTGTGAATGTTAGTATCATGTCAAATGGTAATTTCCTTTTTAGTTTCTTTAACCAGGAAGATATGATTAAGACTCTTACTAGTGCCACATGGGCCCTAGACAATAATTTCAATAATTGTCTCTCTTTGTAAGTGGAAACCTCGTCTTGACCCCATGGTTGATTGGGCTCAACTACTCCTACTTAGATTATTCTTCCTAGTCTTCCCCTTAATTTTTGGAACCAAAAGGCTTACCATGGCATTGCTAAATCCTTTGGCTCCCTATTAGTAGTTTAAAAGGTGATTGTTCAAAAATCTAGGCTTGTCTATGCAAAAATTTGTGTCAATGTGGTAGTTAATAAATTCATGCCTTCCTCAATAACCTTCAAATCAAAATTTGGGTTATGGAACCAAGTTATTGAGTATGAAAATGTAGGCCTTTTCTATCAATTTTATGGAAAGTTTGGTCATCTTAGTCATTCTTATAAGAAACAACAAAATTAAAAATATAAAAAAGAATTGGCGTTGGTTACTCCCTCCACTTTAGTGGGGAGATGGGGTGTTTCTTGAAATGATGGGTTGAAATTGCCTCATTCTAAGTATTTTGTAGTTGTGGAACTAGAAATTCAACATGTTGAGTGTATTGGAGTTTGTACTGAGACGACTCCAAATGGGTCCCCTATTGTGTCCCCTCATCCATCTCAGATTAAGTGTGTGACTGAGGATGAAACCCATAAGGGTGGGTTTGACCCTCCCCTAGCTCCACTACATCCTTGAAGACATGTGTAGTTGATGAGGACACTTCAAGGAGAGAAAGGGAGCTTAGGGATGAATGGTTTCATGTTTCAAAAAGGAGAAAATCTTCTGGAAATAGAAATCTCGGGTGCAATGGCTTCATAAAAGAGACATTCAAATACCAAGTTATTTCATCAATCAACTCTAAAAATAGAAAACAGAATTCCTTCCAAATCTCTTGTTAATTATAAGGGTGACACTCTGACTAGTGATGAAGATCTTGTTGCTCAAGCCATTTCCAATTTTAAAACTGTTGGTGGAGTTCAGGACCCCCCCTTTTGTGAGATTGAACATTTTTGGAATTCATCCCTACAATGGTTATTGATATGGATTTAAAGGAGCTGAGAAAAATGGTGTCATTGCAAGAGGTCAAGATTATTGTTTTCTCCTTTGGAGCTTATAAATCCCCAGGTCCATATGGCTTCCCACCTATATTTTTTCAAGATTTTTGGGACATCCTTTCAATAGATTTGTTAAATGTAGAAAAATATTTTTTCAAATTGGGAAGAATTCTTCACCAAATCGATTCTACGTTTTTTTGTTTTAATCCAAAAGAAAGTGGATGAAACTTCTATGCAAGATTATCGTCCTATCAACCTATGTAACACTATGTATAATTTTTTCTCTAAGATCATTGTTAATAGGTTGAAAGGGGTGCTTGACAGGATGATCTCGGTCAACCAAAAAGTCTTTTTTAAAGGTCGTCAGATTTTGGATGCAACCATTGTTTCCCAAGAGTATATTCACTCAACAAAATATTCTAAGAAACCAGGCATGGTCCTAAAATTAGACATTTTGAATGCTTTTGATAGAGTTTTCTTTTCATCATCCTAGAAAATTTTGGTACTGGTGGGATTTTTTAAAAATTAATCAAAGAATGTGTTTCTACTCCTAGTTTCTCTATTTTATTAAATGGTTTCCCGAAAGAACTCTTCTCATGTGGTAAGGGTTTAAGGAAATGTGACCCTCTTTTCCCTTATATTTTTATAATAGTTGCTAAATTTGTGGGATGTAACCTTCAAAGAAGTCTAGATAGAGGTTTACTTCAAGGAATCAAAGTGTCTTCTTCTCTCCCTCTTGATTCCCATCAGTAGCTTGTTGATGATGTGATTCTCTTCGGTGTGGCCTCCATTATTGAAGCTGCTAATTGGAAATCTATCTTGTAGGGCTTGATAAAGCATTTGGTCAACACATTAACTATGCTAAAAGTAAGTTGTATTTCTTTAATTTAGATTAGCAGCTCAAGGATAAGATTATAAGAATTCTGCAATTTTAGGAAGTTGTCCTCCCAGATGCCTACCTGGGGCTCCCCTTGAGTACTAAAAAAACCCCCAATTCTTATTGGAATGGTATAATTGAGAGGGGCCAAAAAAATCTCATAGGTTAGAAGGGTAAATTGTTGAGTCAAGTTGGTAAAGTTTAGCTTCTTAAAACCTCCCTCAAAATATCCTAGTTTACTTTCTCTCCCTTTTTAAAATGTCATCTTATATAATTAATAAAATTGAGCAAATCCAAAGGACTTTCCTTTGGACTAGAATTGAAGAAAGAGCGAGGATTTCCTTGGCAAGCTGGGAGAAGGTCTAATCACCAAAGAAAGTTGGGGGCTTGGGAATAAGAAGGTTAAACCTGTTCAATAAAGGCCTCCTTTCAAAAATTGGCTAGTTCTTCATTCAAGGGAACAAGGTTTGGGTCAATATTATTAAAGCTAAATGTATGGGATAATTATGATCCCTGTTGTTTTCTTTCTTCCTAGGACTAGCCTAAAGGATCAGCCATATGGAATAAAATTTTGAAAATAAGGAGTACTTTAAATCAATGCTCCGGATGTAGGGTGGGGAATAGAAGAAAAGTTAGACATTGCTTGGTTGGTTTCATATCTCATATCCCTTGATGGCATGATTATTTTTAAATGCCTTTATTTTTTTGCAAAATGAGTTGAGGCTTTACACAAGCCCTAGGTCTTTTTCGAAGATCAATATGATTTTATATAAGATTAAGTTCACATCAGCTTCTGCTAATGGTATTATTAAACAAATTTGGCGAGCTTTCCAAAAAAAGGGTGTTTTTTTATTTGGCTTATTTTATGCCTATCATTTTATCACATAGCTCTTATTCTAATTCTAGAACTTGCCTTGATTTTTTTTTTTGGTTGATAGTGATTTTTGGAGTGGGGTTACCATGCTACAGACAATTTTGAGAAGAAAAACATAGGGTTGCGAAAAGAAGATAGGGGGACCCAGAAAGAGATTTGAGCCATTGTCTTTTGTGCTACTGAGACAAAATGTGGAGTTGTGGAAGCTTTTCAAAGAAGTAGGCATGACACCCTTTTTCTGGTTATGAAGGGTTTTAATGATGACCTTACCTCCAAATTCTTTAATTCATGGAGGGAAGACAAGGTAAATATTGGGAGCATATAAGCTTTTAGGTTACCCCAAAGTTAATCACAAATGCTATGAGGTTGGAGTGTAGGGAATTAAAGCTTACCAAAGTGAGTAATGGGAATTAGCAGTGCTTCATAGATAGCTTTCTAAAAGGGGATGAGAAAATTAAGAGGATCCATAATGGATATGATCGTTGCAAACTTTCAGCTCCATATGGTATGGCTAGCATTCACATTATGAAGTATTTCACTTTAGAAGGCAGGTACACTACTGTGCATGGTTACCATTTTCTATTTTTGAATCATATTAGGAGGAAAGAAAAAATCAATATTCCTTTTTTTCTACTCTCTTCTCTTCAATAGTTTAAATCCAAAGGGGTCTCTCCCCCTTTGCACTAGGGTTTAATACAAAGACTTTACAATTGTCTTTCCCCTAAACCCTTTTCTGAGCCTTGCAAGTTCTGTGGAGCCATTACAGATCAAACCCATGGAGGAGCATCCTCAATTTCTCCAACATAACCCTAGCACTAGTAAAAATAAAATTTTGACCACCTGGAACTTTGTTTCTTTGTCAAAAGTTGCTCTCTCACAAACTATTGTTTTGCATGACCCCTTTGTTCAAAGAGTTAAGTCTGCCTCTCCCTCTCAAAGGAAGAAATCTTTTCAAAACCCCTATTTTGAAATACCCTCCCGTTGGAATTGAGTAGACTACCCCTCCCCCTCAAGTAAATAAAGCCCTTGCTAAACCTTTTAGTACCAAACATAAATCCTCGGTAACTGATGAATTAAGAACTACAAAGATGGTTATTATTGAAATTCTTGATGAAGGAGAGGAAGGTTATGTTGAGGATTCTAGTAGTGGCAAGGGGGAAATAAGGTCAACCCAATTGGCTAGCCAAAATATTAAAGGAAAAAATATTACTTTTGAAGAACATGATGAAGGGTCATTGGATGTAGAAGCATTAGAATTAAACAAAAAAGAACTAGAAGTTGTGCTAAGGGAGGACTATGGGGATGACACAACTAGTATGGAAGAGGAGGTAGAGGAGGATTTCCAAGAAGAGGAAGAGGAAAATGACTTTGAGGGGAAGGAAATGAATACAGTCTTGGAAGAGGATGAGGCATGCATGGACAAGGACCAAGAAGAAGAAAAAAATAAGGTAATTGTAAGCTTTGAGGAAGAAGGGGAAACTGAGAGTGGGGCCCTCCAGTAATATAAGAACAAGATTGATTCTCTGCATGACAAAGTCAACAGATTGGATAGTGCCTTCAATAACTTGATTTCCATCACTTATGGAATCATGAATAAAGATTGGATAGTGCCTTCAATAGCTTGATTTCCATCACTTATGGAATCATGAATAAAGCAATTTTTGGTATATTTCTAGAATGTCAAAGGTAAGCAAAGTGAAATGTAGAATGAATGCAAACCAAGATGCTGAAATGCCGAATGAATACAATGTTGGTGATGAGGTGGATCCCTAGAGAAATGATTTGGAACTGTTAAAAAAATAATGGGACCTAATTAACTGTCAAAAAGAGTAATTTGGTTTTTTGTTGTTTCTTTGTTTTGAGGGCCTAAGTACCTTTCTCTTGTTGGCCCGTGTGCCCTCTTGTTTCATGTTTTAGGCTATTTCATCTTTTGTGCTATTTTTTTAGTTGGCCTATAGACTTAATTTTGGTTTGAACTGGTGGCCGGATGACCTGCTTTAACATTGTTGTTTTGTTTTATTCGAATCAGAACTCTTTCCTTACTTTTTGATAAAAACCTTTTATAATGATTAAAAAAAAATAGAAATAAAAATCCATAATTATAAATGTGATAAAACATGCCAAAAAAATTTCTCAATATTTGAAACAACTTTATAAAATTTCCTCAAGCATCTCGAACAAATTTCCACTACCATGTCACCCTAGCCAATCACAAATAAGGTGAAAGCGAGAACTGTGTAAATAAAAAATACAAAACCTTTTTTAACGGCGATAAAAACAACATTTTGGAGAACCTGCTAGAGGCATCATAGATTTTTTTTTAATCTTATGTGCCAGTTGGCGTGAATTATATTTCATTTATCTTTTTTTAGAAGATATAATTTCGTTCACCCGAAATCTACCTAATGCTGAGAAGTTTTCTCTTCACAAATTAAACAATTTTGTGTATTGTCTGTATTAGTACACAAATTTCTTTATCTGCAATGAGATAGCAATGCATTTTATAGCAAAATTGAAATCACAAGAAGATTTCAATTTTGCTATAAAATGCATTGCTATCTCATTGTAGATAAAGAAATTGGCGTGGAGTTGAGGAGCACAGAAGAAAGAAGAATCGACATGAGAAGAAAAGAGAATTCATTTACAGGTATAAATATATCACAGATGTTAAAATTGTTTTACAATGAAATAAAGTTCTTAAAATAGGCATTTATCTTTTAGAAGAAAATTGAGTTCAGTGATTGACATAATTTGTATTCCTTTACAAATTTAAAATACTTTGAAGTTTTGATCAACTGATTTTAAATATAATTAGATCCATTTGTAAGGTTTTTAAGAATTATATTTATTAAAAAGTAATATATATTTTTCTGAATCTGCATGAATGTAGAACTTCCATGGCAAGAGCCAGGGAGAAGAACAAGAAGGCAAAGGGAGGCCATTAAAGAAATCTGTGAGTATATTTAAGTTGCCTGATTAACAATTTTAGTTTATTTGTAATCTAAACTACATTTTGATTTAAATTAGCTTAATCAGCAAATAAAAATATAATTGGATCCATTTGTAAGGTTTTTAACAATTATATTTATTAAAAAGCAATATATTTTTCTAAATCTGCATGAATGTAGAACTTCCATAGCAAGAGCCGCAGAGAAGAACAAGAAGGCAAAGGGAGGCCATTAAAGAAATCTGTGAGTATATTTAAGTTACCTGATTAACAATTCTAGTTTATTTGTAATCTAAACTACATTTTAATTTAAATTAACTTAATCAACAAATAAAAATATAAAAAGTTCCTTACATATAATACCATTTTATTTTTTGTTCTTTGCTCTGTCTTTTTTTTTTTTTTTCTGTTTTCAATCTACAAGCTTTTCTTTCTTTTCCAGCTAGATCTACGCTTTTTACAGATTCAATTTTGGGTCTCAAAAAATCCTTTGAATATTGTAGGAAAAATAATTAAAGTAAGCACACATGTTTTTATTTATTCTTGCTACAAAACAATAGAGTTGAGCAACAAAAATTAAAGAGAGAAAAAAAAACCGCTACTCACCAAAGCCTCTTTGAAATGATTGGGATTTGGGTTTGGAAACTATTTATCTTTCTCAGTCATGAGTAGTGTAGATTTTTTTCAATATATGTAAAATGTTGTTTTTTATCTTGTGGTGCTTTTATTCTAGTGTGCATGTTTTTTTTGGCTAAGTGGGTTTTACTTTTATTTAGATGAGATTTTATGCAGACAATTTTATAAGAGAATATAAATTCAATTTTAATTGGAATTGAATTTATATTCAAACTTTTTTATTTTTTAGAAGAGTATTTTTCTAAAAATACTATAACAAAAATAATAAATTACTATTAAATTCAAAATAAGTTTACAAATTGATACTAAAAAATATTAGAATCTTAGTTTTAAGAGTTCAAACACAAATTTATTTTATAAAGAAAAACATATTTATAATTGTATATTTGATAATATTCTAAATTTAACATGTATTTCTATGAAAAAAGAATATTCTAAAATTATATAGTATAAATTAAAATATTATATTACATTTATCTATGATATTTTTATAGTTTACTAATAACTTAAAGTGTCGTATATATTGTTATATCAAAATATAGTAAGTTAAACAATATAAAAATAATAAATTTTAATGTTCTAGAATATGATCTAATTTTTTTTTTAAAGTTTACAAACCATCAAATTTTAAGCCTTCTTGAGAGTAATGTTTGATTTAGTAGAAATACATGAGCATTTATTTGATGAATCTAATTAAGTCTTATAAAATATGTAGAGAAAGATGTATATTCAAGGATACAGTCCTAATTAGTTAATCTCTATCATTAGTGTTGAGGGAATTTCAAGTTAATTTTGAGGATAGGGATGAATAAGTTGTGAATGAATCTAATACAAACTAAAAATTAGGATAATGCTACACAAAAACACATGAAATATCTTCCTAAATAAGTTATCTTTATTGAGTTATGTTGAGTTGATTCCAACAAGAAGTTGAACCCTTCCATATATTTTATTTCTCATCTTGTGTCTTCACCTTGGATTCAAAATTAACCCTCAAACAAAGCTACCTATCTAAAAAGGTTTTAATATGAACAAATTCAAAAGAAAAAAATGGCCGTGCGGGTACTATGATACATAATCTTTATTGAATATCCCTATGCCATCTCTAAGTTCATCTTGCAACAATCATTTCCTTCTTATGAGAATTCTAAAATCTAACCAATTCTTAAGAATTGTAAAACTTCACAGTGAACAATAAACATGGGTAAATGCGAGCCTTAATTGTTGAGGATATTTGGTTTGATTAAATACATCAATGAATACTTTCCTTGCATATAATAATTGTGAAGGTTAGCAATTTTATGTTGAAAATAAACATTTAAATGGTTGCTAAAATAGGTGACTATGTTAGGGGTTAAATAGGAACTCAATGGAAGATTAGGTTCTTATGTAGTCCATGAAAAAATTAAAAAATAGAAAGGAAGATATAGTATTATGAATCACTTTTAAATTTAAAAAAAAATAGAAATTTATGTTTGAAAATGCAACTTTAATAAGGCATCCTAGAATGGACTAGGTAAGAAACAATGAAATTCAGAATAAGGTAGAAACCTCAAGATAAAATATATCAATTATGTTGGTAACCTATTTTAATGTATCTAGTTTCTCTGTGCTTTTCTCTCATTTTGTAAATTTGGTTTTATTCATCCATTATTAATAACTAATCCAATAAATCTCTTGTTGGGTCCCTAGAAGAATTGGGGTTTCTTTGCTCAATGCCTTATACCATGACCTTTCCTTAGATGATATTAGCCCCTTTTAGGTTTTCAAAATTTTAGGGACATTGGGACATGTCTATATTTTCTTAGTTCCTCCAATTCCTTCAGTCCCCACATGAGTGAAAAATGTACTAAGTTCTAGGTTTGAAATTCTAGGCGGTTCATAATGTGAATGTGTAGTTTATGTTTTACACTTTAAATTTGATCAAATATGATCAAGCTTGTTTTGCACATAAGAAGTGGATAATCTCTTTATACATATTTTTTGCATTCAAGAGATTGAAAAGTGCCTAAAAATGTAAAACATATAGACAATGATAATAAAATGAGAAATATAATTTGAAAAGATTACATTAAAAAAATAAAATGTATATATAAAATTATTTATACCACTTTTATTTTTTATTAATTTTATAAAAACCATATTATTATATTAATTATATACAAAGTAATTAATAAAAAAATAAAATTTACAATTAAAAATAAATTATTACCTTAAATTTTCAAATATTAAAAATTATTTGTATTAATTATATTTTTTATTTAAAAAATTAAATGTATAAAATCATATTGAAATATTTTTTAACTAAATACTATTAATTGTGATTTAAATATTAGAAAACAAATATTAAATAACTTTTAAAAGTTAAAAAATTATAAAGATAGATAATAATTATATAGTTCCCATTAGAATGAGTGGGATATAACCACGCTAGAAGGATGCCAAGAATAAAATGGGAAACCCTAAATGACGATCTTAAAAAACTAAAATCTTTTTAAAAATCCTTAATAATTCAACTATTACCTTTTTTGGTAATATATTAACCTGCACGCAAAGTGTTAGAAAAACATAGTACAAGACAATTGTGATGGATGCTACAAATTTGGTGCAAATCCAAAAATAATATTTTTCAAGACATAAGACTACAACATAACCTTAAGGAGTAGTTGTCATGGTTTGATTGAAGGCATCGTGTATAATTGTTTTAGAATTTGAATAATTTTGGGGGGTTTAGTAAAACTTGTGGAACAAGATCAAACATTTTTTCTACTTTCTATTAAAAAAAATTATATTGTTAACATGTCCTTTCTTTTGATTATGTGCATGTGGGTGTTTGTTGAATTTTTTAGGATATTCTTTTGATATACTTTTGTTTGAGTTCAGAGTTTAGTTTTTTTTTCTTGGTAAAATTTCCAACCCATTCAGAACTCAAACCAACTCTACATGCAACATTTTCCTCAAGAATCTTATTGCCACCTCTGGTTGCATCTATGTTCGCGCAACGTGTCACCTTTAATGTCCAAAATGAAGGGGAAGAAGGTTACTTCCTCACTTGGCACCAAAAGATGGTCCAAGTCATGGGACCTAGGAATACGCAGGCCAAAGGAGGCAACATCTATCACCTCTTCCAACCTACCTAAAATTTTGGGAATAAAAAGCTTGCATGTCGTTTCCACCACCTCCACTTTCAGAGTGTCCAGGTCTAGTAGTGTCACCAAAAAAATTGAGGATATGTTTGAGTCAACCCTATACCACTTGTTTGACACCAAACATTATTGTTAGAGGGCCAAATGTTTGTCTATGGGTTCTCACAAGGCTGATTGGAGTATCCATGTCCCTTTGTAGAAACACAAAAATACCTTGAGACAAAATTCACACAATGAATTTAGAGTGCTTTACTAATTTGGTCACATGAATTTCAAGTCATACTCATGTATGAGAAAGCACCTCTTAGAGTGTGTCAATAAATCCTGATAAAATTTAATTGTACACGTACCTGGTTAGTGATGATGATTTCCAATCTTCACATGCACTTATAATTGGTGATGAATATAATAGGAAAGGAGAATTTTTTGTCCTAGTGTTTGAGTTACCAACCTTTAATTGCTTCCTCTCTATTGAGGGGAAAGGAAAATAAAGAATAGAGTAATAAAACAAAAAAAAAAATTATATTGATCAAGTTAATAGAGAACTACTACTATTTATATATATAGATGTTTATAACAATGTGCTTTATTTTGTACTAGCAAAGCTCAAAAACCTTTTGGACAATAAATTTGTTGACACAAAAAATAAATCTATTTTTTCCTCTATATAACATACAGTTCAAAGAAAATTGAGGTTTATATTATAATACAAACTACCTAGAAAACTCTCAATAGAGCATATACCTTTTTCCATACAAAGGTAGTACTAAAAATTAAATATGCATAATATTTTACATAAGAAAAGGGATTGAAGTGAAAGTCAACCCATTCAGAGGAGAGGCTATCCATACTAGCAATACAAGGATCTTGAAGCAGGTAAAAGAAAGATGGGACTAAACAGGTGAATGGGTTAGTTCTATTAAATGTTTCCCATGTTGAGACTTGGGTATTAACATAAAACATGACAATAGTAGTTGGGATTATAATTCCAAAAAAATATGGAATCTCTATTTAATGTTCATATGAGAATCTTGAGCCTATCTAATGGCATTCCTTTCCTTCTTGTGTATATTTTAATGCCCATCCAATGCCTTAGAACTATAAAATATTTTAGATAAAAATGAGCATGACTAAATGAAAACCTCCAAGGACTCAACATGATTAGAAACTGATGTAGGAGCACCCATAGTCATCGATAATCTTGCATCAACCAAAAATATTTCCTTTCTTTGTTTTGTATTTCCAATAAGGACTAATGTGTGGGGAATTAATTACTTTTAATTTCCAAATATTTTTATCTTCCCCTATGATAATTTGTAATTATAATTTTGGAGGTGTATTTACTTTAGAAAATGTTTCTAGAGAAACCTAGAGGAATATTCCATCCTACACATCCATTTAAAGATGGGGACAACTCATCAATGCATGCTCTTGCATGTTGCGGTGCCCAAGTTTGTATGTTGGTGCATGTTCTTTCATGGTATTGTTAGAGCTATCAAAGAATAATGAAGCACACCAAATAAACCAAACTTTATTAGCCATGGGTTCAGTGCCGATGTGAGAATTGAGTAATTTTTATTATTTTATGATTTATTCTCCAAAAGGGGTTTGGGTTTTCCAAGGAAATATACATGCATGTTGTTTAGGGATATCACAGTGGTATTCTCATCCTCAAAATTCTATATATTGATGCCTTGTCACTTTGAGAAGTGCACATTTTGGAGTTGAAGTTTTTCATAATAGGATGTCGCTAGATTTTCCAGAGATTGTGATTCCATGTTTTCTTTACATATAATGTAATCAACAAGCCCATATGATGAAGAATGTGATGCAATTTCCTTTTATTTCAAAGAATAGAAATCCTAAGCTTCCTTCTTGCATTTGTTTTGTACAATTTGTGGTGTGGTTGTTGTTTCACATTTGGGGGTGGTATAGTTCTTGGAGAAGGATACCAAGACTCCATGTTTTTGCAGGTTGAAGGTGTTTGGACAACAACAAATGAACTTGAAGGTTGCAGTTTTATTGCAAAAGTGGTTTTCAGAAGAGATTATGGGTTGAAAGAGCTAGAAGCTTGTGAAAGAATCTAGATTTAGAGAGACCATTTGCATTTTGATTGTTTCTCTTATATTTCAATCTTATGTTAGATTTGTAATGATCTACATAAGCCCATATGGTTGCACACAATCTAATTCTAGATATGTTTTACAATTCATGAATTTTCAGGAGATTTGAATGAACAAAGAAGAAATATTTTTTCTAGGATTTTGTTTTTGTTTCAAGTTTTTTTGAATGCATCTTATGTTGATGGGAATTTGTGTATGAGGCCTAGTTTTCCCTTGCATTAGTGATATATAAGAAGTAGTTCCTAAGTGTGCAAGTAGAAGCACTGATGTGAGGTAGTTTACACCAGGACTTGGGGGTGGAATGTTGAGGATTTGTAAACAGATCATCGAGTGAGGTAGTTTACACCAAGATTTGGGGGTGGAATGTTGAGGATTTGTAAACAAATCATCGACTGAGGTAGTTTACATGTGCAAAACCTGAGGGTTTTGAAAATTTACATTAAAGATTTGTGAGGCCTTAATGATGAAAAAGAGGAATAACAAAATGAATTTTGTCATTGGATGGATTCCAAGGTTTTCTGGACTTGAGAAAATCAGAGTGAGGCTTCAAAAAGTTAGAGAAGAATATGTGAGGGTTGAAATGATAAAGATGAAGCAACAAGTGAAAGAAATGGAAGAGGAGATTGAAAGGATAAAAAAAGAAGAGAGGAGAGTTGGAGGTAATTGTGATTATCTTTCTAATTATATTTTGATTACAGGAAAGAAAGATGATGCAACAAGGTATCATGCATGTGGCACAAAAGAAGAAGAAGAGGATGATATGAAGAAATTGATGAACCTGAAGATGAGACATGTCTTGTTGAAGGTATAATGGTATTGGTGGAAAATGAGGAGGTTGTGTGTGCAAAAGAAGAGGTTGCAAAAAAATTTGATATGATGGACTGTGAGTGTCCAAAGTATGATGAGGTGATTCACAAGGAAGGAGGAGATCTCCTACTACGAGAGGAGATAAGGAAGATAGAAGAATTATTTTCAACCAAAGAAAGTGTAGCAATTGTTCTAGATGAAGATGTTGCGGTTACAACAAGTAAAGAGGGTAAATAATATTTATTATCAATAAAAGTAGAGTGACTTGCAAAACTTACCAATGGAGGTGAAAAAGATAAATATTGCAGCAAAGGACAAAGAAGACAATGTTGGAGCAGAAAAGAATGATGAGGTAAATTTTGATTTTGATTTAAAAAATAATGATTATTTACCTTCTATAGAAGAGATTGTAGTTTTAGAAGATGAAGTTATAGTTTCAGATTGGTATGTGGATGTTGCATGTTTTTTCATAGAGGTTGTAGATGATGGCACGTGAGGAACTTGGTGGAGGTGAACTCAGTTTGTTTTGGGTTGGATCCCATGAAGAAGGAAATAAAGGAAGAAGATATGTGGATGAGGAGGATAGTCCATGTTGGATATAAGACCATGAGAGGAACCCGAAATAGAGTGCATATTTGGTCGAAGAGGATGCAAAATTTCTTGGCTAAGTTTTGGAAGAGGTAGAGGAAGAAATTCTTCTATCTAATTTTCAGTGTTGTCTAGTTTGTTGAGGATTTATTACAATCTAAAAGGGTGGTACTACCACTCAACTCCATTTTTTGATCCATATTCATAATTTTTTTCTCACTAAAAATTCATCCATCCAAAGGAGTCCATAAGCTCCCAAAACATAAACAAAACCAATCAAGCATATGTTAGAAGGTGTTGCAAAGACGATTTCCATTGCACCAAAGATCAACCTATTAATGCTCAATACAACGGCCAAAGTTAATGAATTATCCACGAGAGATGGTTAAGCCATGTCATGAACCCGACCACTATGTTGCATTGAAAAAGGAGACTAAGGGCACACCTTGCAAAAATCCCCCTAGCATAAGTGAGGGGTTCAAACCCATGACCCAAGCTCTAATACCAATTGTAGCAAAGATAGTTGTTGTTGCACCAAAAGATCGACATGTTAATGTATGATACAACTACCAGAGTTAATGAATCCATGAGAGGCAGTTAAGCCATGTCACAAGCCTGAGAGCTGTGCTACACAACAAAAGGAGACCAAGGGTGCACACCTTGCAATAGAAGGTTGTTCTAAATTAGATCAATGTTTCAAAACAATAGTTTGCTAATTATTGAGTTTGCAAGTTTTCATGATTGCAAGCCCTGGAAGAGAGAACTTTCCACTTTCTAAAGTTGTCTTGTTCTCTCCCCATCAAACTTCTATTATTTTCCTATCAAATCTTTGCTTCTCTTCCAATCAACCCCACAAATGGTTTTGATTTTCCAATTAAAAATACCCCCTCCTCTCTTATTTTAGGGTAGGTTGATTATTATAAATTTATAAATTCATGCCTTCCTCTCTTGTAGATAGCATTCCCTAGTGAATTTCCTATCTAAGATCAACCTTAGAAATTTCATCCCATGTTAACATTATTATGCTTATACAAGACTTTGTGAGCATTTTTATATTTTTGTCCAACCTTCTAAGCTTCAATCATTCCACCATTAGTATTATTTCAATATCCATGTCTTCTTTCTTATCATCAAGTGGAGGAATCAATTATTAGAGAGGAAGATACACATTACACTAGATTTTTTGAGGACATAAGCCAAGCATTGATGCTACTCATTATTTTAAAAATTCTTTATTTTTCTTTGGAAAGGCTATTGGATTAGTGAATAGAAACACTCTTTCCCTTGGGAAAGTTAAATTGTTATTCTCTCTTAGATTAAATATTTATTTCATCACTAGATATAGATTTCATTTTTAGTATATTAGATTATATACATTTGGCTTCTACTGGATTGAGTCACATTAAAAAGATAGAAAATACCAAAAAATAGAAATCCATATTAAAGAAAAACCATCCTATTTTTGCACTCATTGATAATTTCACTATTTTTAAAGTAGATAATTAAAGAACATATAAAAAAATAGGTGTATAATAAATGAAGGAATAAGTTGAATGTGTTAGATTTGTGTGTAAAGATAACATAAAACTAAATATATAAAGATGCATGTGTATAAATATGGATAAAATTCTAGGGGAAGGAACCCAACCTTACATAAAATAATATCATTTCTAATTATCTATACTTATCAAAATATTTCCTCAAAATAAATACAAAATTAAATGAGAAATGACATAAATATGTAAATTTTATCATTACTATAATAAACTAGATAAGAATAATTTACTCCCACAAAATGAAAGATATTATCCAATCAATGTAATATACCAAAATAATTTACTGAACTATAAAGAAAGAAGATATCACCAATCAACATGATATACCACATGAATGGTCATTGAAACAATTACATAGACATTTCACTCTTCAAATTATATTGAGAGACATTCTACTATCACAACTGAGAGTAGAAGTAAGAACCCATTTACATAAACACCTACAAATAAAAAATCTTATATAATATAAAAAATATTTTTTTCTAGATATTTGAGATAACTTTCCACAACCATGTTACATAAGAAATCATGAAACCTTACATGACATACTATGAATAAAATTTCCTAAGAAATTTAGGGCAACTTTTCACTATTGAAAATGATCATATCATACAAAAATAGATCTATTTTTGTCAATGACATTGTTAGTGCCATCAAGGCATATTTAGTGATGATAATAATTATGTTTTGCACTACCTATGAGAGGTTCATTTGCATTGGATTTGTGGAGCAAAAAATAAAGAAGAAATGAGCATGAGAAGGAAAGGCAATCCATTTACAAGTATGCATATATTGTAGATGTTGAACATGTTATACAATGAAATAAAGCTCTTAAAACATAAATTCATCTTGTAGATGAAAATTGTGAGTCTAGTTATCAATTGGTTTTGTATTCCTTTATAGATTTAATACACTTTGAAGTGTTGATCCACTTATTTTAAATATAATTATACTAATTTGTAAGGTTTTTAACAATTATATATATTTGAATTTGCATGAATGTGGAACCTTTAATGGCAAGATTTGCAAAGAAGAATATGAATGTCTAGGGAGGTGATTCAAGGAATCTATGAGTATATTTCAGTTGTCTTATTAATAGTTTCAATTTACTGGTAAGCTAATTTTTTTTCTTTAAATTAGCATAATCAAAAAATAAAAAATAAAAAAATCTTTCGACATATTATAACAATAAGCACATGTGTTTATTTATTTTTTATCTATATGAGAAGAATTCGAGTTTTCATAGAAAGAATTGTGTTTTAGAGGCATTATAATATCTAGATTGTCTATCAACAAAAAGAATATTAACGATGGAAAATCCCTTCTTTGGTTCAAAATGTGGAACTTTACCACAAAATGTAGAGACATAATTATTCCCTAACTCTCATGGGTTATCCATAATAGATATAAAATTTTATTCGAGAATGATTCTCGAAATGGTCATTATCCTCTTTCCATGAGGGAAGAAATTTAGGAAGCTTGTAAGTTCTTCAAAGAAATTTGGGGATATAAAGTAAAATATTATCTTAAATCATGTGAGGGACACATCTCCAATTGTAAATGGAAATATTTTCAAAACGTCCCTTTTCTTGTAAATTAGGAACTCCCTCTGTCCAAATTTTTAGAACAGTGGGTAATAATGTTTTCAAATAATGAGGATGAGATTTCTTGGATGGTTTCTAGAACTAGAAACTATATAGTGGGTAAGTGTAAGAAGTTGGGTCCACATTTAAGGGAATTGTCATTTTTCAGCTCTAAAACATGTACCCATTTGTGTTTTTAGAATAAGTACCCATTTTAAAGTGGGTACTCATTCCAAAATGTTTGAAACTCATAATACATGTTTTTTATTTAGATTTAGGCTCAAAAAAGACATGGTAACCCAACCCTTAGACTTGGACCTACAAGTACAAAGTCATGTTAATGTCAAGAGAAAAAACTAACTTTGGCAATATGGATGAGGAAGTTTTTCTTAAAATTGTTTTATGAAATTAAAACCTATTATATATTGGTAATGCATATTTTCCTTACACAGGATTTAAACCTACTTAGGAGTCCCTTGACACTTGCTCATGTGAGATGTCTAGTTAGTTAGGAGTCTTTAGAGATGTCGACTCACTTTCAATACCTCATGCTACTTTTGTGGTAGGAAAATTGCCACCACTCATGCATGAGGTGTCATGTCCTCATTTCATGGAGATCAGGTGCCTTTCTCTTATCTATTTATGCACACTTGTTTGGCTAATATACTTGGTTGACTTCATACATTTTTGCTAAATTGTTGATTGTGTTCGCTATTCACCTTCATTGTTTTCATGATCTTACATGGTATCAAAGCAAGGCATGCAAAACCCTTCCCAAAATCTTGCATGAAGCCTAACTAGAGTTTCATGCAATTTGACTTGCATGTAAAAGAAATCTCCATTGTGAGGTTCAAATTTTGAAGCAACTGTGTGTTTTGTTTGTAGAGTTATTTTTTTGGAAGTTGTGTTGGCAAAGAGGGAGCAACATGAAGATCACACTTTTACTCCTATAGAGGAGGGGATTCATTACTCCCAAGTTTATAGTACATAGAAGAGCCTAAACGGAGAGAATTAACCTCAACTACCTCATGACTATCTCAAGACTAAATAAGCTGAAAATGAAGGGAAAACTAAGCTCTTCTTTTTATGTTTTTTGATGGAGGTTTTCGGGAAACAGGTGAACAGACCACCAATGGTCTTAGGCTATAATATAACTAGCTCTTAGTCAGAGGATGCAAGCACATGAGTTAGAAAACAAGGTAACGTGTTGTCATCTTAGAGGCACACTAATATCTCATATGGATAGAGAACAAAGCTTATACATTGAAACTCATAGGGGGTGTTAACAACCTGAGAGTTTTAATCTAACAATTTAACAATAAATAAAGTACATGAAATTAAAGGAAAAAACAAGAAGAATACTATCCGCAAGCTCCTCATGAACAAAGCGTACCTACACACATAGCAAAAAAAAAGTGTTTTGGCTATTTTGGTGTTTCCACCTCCATAAATAGCCAATAAAACACAATATAGAGAAAATGATTAAAAAATGGAAATAGAAACAACTTATAGAATGAAAATATGATCTAAATGCTATTGTACAAACAAGACAATGCAAGTAAATAAATGTGTTACCCTCATTTTTACACACTTGGAGAAGTCAAGACAGGAAGGGGAGAGCAAGAAAAAATTCCTGACAACGAAAAAGGACAAAGGAATGTGTGAAGGTAAGGAAAAGGTGGTGGTTTCTTGTATTTTTAGGTTTATAAGGCTTAAATGATGTGATAATATAGGAAATTGAACTAGGTGTAATTTTATGCCATAAAATTTTGACCCCACTTTAGTGAACATATTGTTTGAAATGGAATTACTCTAAGAGGGGGGGGGTGGGGGTGAATCAGAGTAATATATTTTAAAAAAAAACTCTTATGACATAAAATGTAGATTTGAACCTTTTTGATCTTGATCAGAATGAGACATTAAATATGTATAAGAGAAGCTTCACTTTGAAAGATTAGACAGGTAACACAATCAATTATAAAACAACTCTTGTTAAAGCATGATGTATTTTGTTCATATAAGGCTAAATGAACAACTTTTTAATGCTTTCTTTTGCAAGGAAATTTAGACTTTCAAATGACTATAAATAACACTTAAACTTTGCACAATAACAACTGAACCAAGAGAATTTAGATGAAATTGAACAAAGATAAAGTATCTAAGCAATTAAAGAAACTAACTCAACATAAATGGCAGAAGGAAAGATTGTGCAAAATAGACATGAAACAATAAAAAAGAGAGACACAGAAAGATGCCGAGTGGCAAACCCTCTTGGGGTAGAAAAACCACTCCAAAATTCCTTGCATGCTTGATCTCAAAAACTAATTACAATATTGTTTTGAGCACCGACTCAATCACTAAAACAATCTGAAGCACCCACTTCAATAGGAGTACCAACTCCTTTTCAATGTTTCTTACTACACAAAATTTGCAAAGTAAGAACCTTACAATTGCACTATGTTTGCAATCATAAAATCTCTATAGAACAAAAATATATTTCAATAATCCCAATTACACAATGTACTGACTGTAACAGTACAAGAAAATAATCTCTCTCATGCAAATTTGGATATGATTCTCTGTTTTAGAAACTAGTGACAATATACAATATAGCGCTCTTTTTACTTTCTATCTTTCGACAAGTATTCACTCATTTTCTTTCTCAAAATCTCAACACCATAATGGCTTACTGCTATACATTTATACAAAGAGTGCAAAATAGCTAGACTTCTCAAAAACCCGTATCTACATATAACTAGGGTTTTTACAAATTTTTAAACCATGATACTCATAACGAGTTTTAATGATAAGGAAATAAGTTTTGATAACATCTAAAAAAGATAACACACTTGAGTAAAGCTCAGGTTTACACAAACTAAACCAGAATTCCAACAAAATATTAATTAACAAACCAGTTAATATTAAAACAAGCATAATGTCTCTCGAATTGACAAAAAAAATACCTATCATGGCGGCCAAAATGTTAGCACCTGATTGTGTAGAAACTTCATTACGGTCTCACTAATATTCTTCCAATCTTCAGCTCAAAAAGAGTCCACAATAGAAACTGCCACCCTCCAAAGCTCATATATCATCATACCTTTAGCTCGGGCCAAGTTCCTGCTCAAAATTGTAACAATATTTTCAATGGCAGTGCTAGGGTTAACTGAGTTTTCAAAATGAAACAAAACTTTTGTTTTACCCTATTTCCCTTTACCATCAATCATTTTGAATAAATGAATAATAATTTGGAATCCACAAACCGACAACATAATGCTACACTCAATTGCCATATCTTTGGCTACTCACAATCCATGTGAGTAAAGAAAATAGTCTAAAATTTTCCATGTCATCATTATAATATCACTGCCAAAGTCAAAGTGCCATACCAATTTTCACTGCCAAAGACTTCAAAATAAAAAAATGATACTATTATCACTTTAACAATAGTCATAACCTTCTAAGAACAAATGTCAATCACTTTAAATAGAATATTGTTTCCAAAAAATTCTTGTCCTATTGACGAAGATAGTCACATGTATATTGTGACTTTATATATTGAACACAATACCATATGTTCAAAGAAACCCAATAGGGTTAAGAAAATAAATCACCATGCAAACCTCTTAACCACCTTTTGATGTCCATCCGATGACACAATGACTTTAGACAAGTCAAAAAATTTAATGAAAAGCCTGATAACATTATAAATGATGCCAATTCAATGAAGGTCAAACACTATAAAGTGTAAGTTGTTGTAAAGTGAAGCCCGAGTTGAGTTACCTTTGCCATGTGATAAACATATGACATATGAATGAAAAATGAATAATGCCAAAAAGATAACCATAGTAAGCACATGTAAACCAAAGCTATGAAATGAAAGCATAATCATGGACAAATATACAAAATGAAAACCTAGAGATCACGTTAGCACTGTAATGACAAAGCCAGTATGTGCCATGTCAAAACTCAAGTCACCAAGAAATTCGTGTCTGCACATGAGTCTAAAAATCAATACCAACAAAACTAGATATAAACCAATCACTATAAAGCTGAATGCCAAGACAAGTATTCCAGCCAAAACCATGTATGAAAAAAATGAATATGTTTGAATATACACACAATGCAATAGATAATCAATCACCAAGATGCCAAACCGAATCACAATTTTGAAATCAAGGACAAATAACAAAAGAGAAGCTCAACAAACTCCCCCTTTATCCTTGATGGAAAAAATTAAGCCATCAGAAACATTGTAACACAATCGGAACCCAAAAACTCAATAAGCTCTTCCCCCCCTTTTTGTCACAAGGAAAAAGGGACAATAGTGTAATGCCAAAAATAAATTGAAAGCAAACAACTAGAGATATAGCATGAAGCAACAAAGCCATGTGAAGCAACAATAAATTGCTTAGAGAGCTAAAAAGCTCCCCCTCAACAAATGATGAATCTTAAGAAAGCAAACAATTGAGAGACAACTCCCAACCGAGAATGAAGCCCTTCAAAGAATTCTTTAGCCAAAGGATTTGTAAAAATATCTACCACTTGTGCTTGTGTGGAGACATATTGCATTGTTACCTCATTAGCCAAAACCTTTTCCCATAGAAAATGAAACTTAATTGCAATATGTTTAGTCCTTGAGTGCATAACATGATTTTTAGACAAATTAATTGCACTTGTGTTATCACAAAAAATAGAGACAGGTTTAGCAACATCAATACCCATGTCTGATAGTGTTTGAGCCATCCAAAGAAGCTGAGTACCACAAGATGTAACCGCAATATATTTAGCTTCATCTGTTGATAATGAAACTGAATCATTCTTTTTGCTATGCCAAGCAACAAGACAATCACCAAGATAAAATGCTGCACCACTGGTGCTTTTTCTGTCATCTAAACAACCAACCCAATCAACATAAGTGAAAGTTGTCAATCTAAAATCATTGTTTCTAGGATACCATAAACCAAAATCAAGAGTACCCTGGATATACTTGAATATTCCTCTTACAACAGTAAGATGAGACTGTTTTGGTGTAGATTGAAATCTAGACACCATACACATGACTTGCATTAAATCAGGTCTGGAGGCAGTCAAGTATAAAAAGCTTCCAATCATTGATCTATACTCAGTTTGATCAACATCAGGAGAATCATCAGTCTTAGACAAATTACAACCAGTTACCATAGGTGTGCTCATGGGATGACATTCATCCATTTGAAACTTAATCAACATCTCTTTGGCATATTCTGTTTGTGACAAAAATATTCCTTGTTCAAGCTGTAAAACTTGGAGGCCAAGAAAGAATGTTAGTTCACCTAACATTGACATTTCAAATTCAGATTCCATAATCCTTGAAAACATTTTAGACAAAGCATCATTGTTACAGCCAAAGATTATGTCATCTACATAAATCTCAACAACTAGAACATCATCACCTTCAACTCTAACATAGAGATTGTTGTCAACACACCTCTTTTGAATCCATTTGTTGTTAAGTGTGCATCCAATCTCGAATACCAAGCTCTAGGAGCTTGTTTAAGACCATACAAGGCCTTTTTCAACCTGTATACATGATCAGATTTTTCTTTTGCAACAAAACCTTTACGTTGTTCCATATATACCTCTTCATCAAGATAACCATTCAAGAATGCAGTTTTGACATCCATTTGGTAAACCTTAACATTCTTAAAACAAGAGTATGCTAATAAAATTCTAATTGATTCAATACGATAAATAGGTGCATAAGTTTCACCAAATTCTATACCTTCTTTTTGTGCATACCCTTTGCACACAAAACGTGCTTTGTTCCTCACTACTTTGCCACATTCATCCAATTTGTTTCTAAAAACCCATTTGCCACCAATAACATTTTTATCATCAGGTCTTGGGACTAGTTCCCAAGTCTTATTCTTTTCAATCTGGCTAATCTCTTCCTGCATAGCTTTCAACTAGAAATCATCATTTAAAGCATCAGAAACAACTTTAGGCTCAAAATCAGTTACCAAACTAAAGTGTTCAGCAATTTGTGCTCGCTCATCAATTTTCGCTCTTCTTCTTGTTAAGATCCCAACATTACTATCCCCAATGATTAGATCTTGAGGATGATTCTTGAAAACAATCCTAGAGGGTGTCTTTGGAGCTGTTACTAGCTTAGAGCTTGAAGCATCCTCCTATTGTACATTATTTGCTTCATCAGATTTGGGAGTAATGTCAAGACCTAACATAGGTTCCTCTTCAACATCTTGCACATGATCATCATCTAGAAGCAATTTTTCATCAAATTTGACATTAACAGATTCAACAATCTTATTCATCCTTTTATTGAAACACCTATAGGCTTTTCTATGAGTAGAGTATCCTAAAAAGATACCTTCATCAGATTTAGATTGAAAACTGCCTACATTTTCATCATCTCTTTTGATAAAAAATTTACAACCAAAGATTTTGAAGTATTTAATTGAAGTAGAATTACCATGCCAAAGTTCATATCAAGTGAAATTGGATTTCACTTTGATTTGTACTCTGTTCAAAATATAAACAGTTGTATGAACAACTTCTTTCTAGTACTTGTCTGGCAGTTTTGCTTCATCTAGCATTATCCTTGCCATCTCTTTCACTATTCTATTTTTTCTCTCAACAACCCCATTCTGTTGAGGTGTTCTTGTAGTAGAATATTTCCTTTTTATGCCATGTTTCTCACAATAATCAATGCATTCTTGAGAGGTAAACTCACCTCCCTTGCCTGACCTCAAACATTTAAGCTTCATATCAACTTCTTTCTCAACCATTTTTCGAAAGATTTTAAATCTTTCAAAGGCTTCTGACTTATGTTTGAGAAAGGTTACCCAAACCATTCTTGTGTAGTCATCTACAAATAACATGAAATACTGCTCACCATTTATAGACCTTGTCCTAGTAGGACCACACAAATCAGTGTGTACAAGCTGCAAAGGTTTAGTTGAGGTATGTTCTTTTGATTTAAAACTAACCTTTGTTTGTTTACCTCTTAGACATTCTTTACAAACAAAATTTTTTGGTTTGCTTACAACCGGAAAACCTCTCACATTCTAGTTTTTGCTGATCCTAACTAGATTATCAAAGTTGACATGCCCTAACCGTTTATGCCATAATTGTTTTTATTCAACTTGACCCATAAGGCATATGCCTTGACCGCATTCATGCTTGGAAGAGTCAAGAAGATTGTAAACATTACCTTGTTTCCTTAAACCAGTTGCAACTGTCTTACCGGATTTGTTCTTTATAGCACAACCTTGTGAATTAAATATAACATTGTAACCATTGTCACAAATCTGACTAACACTTAAAAGATTATGTTTAAGGCCTTCTACATAATATACATCATAAATGGGTGTGTCATCATTTAGAAGCAGAGAGCCTTTACCTTTAATCTCAATTCTTGTATTGTCTCCAAACTTTACAAAACCTCCTTAATAATCTTCAAGCTTAATAAACTTGTCCTTATCTCCTTTCATGTGGTTGGAACAACCACTATCCAAAACCCACAATGCCTTCCTTTTGGAAAGAAGAGAAGTTTGGACAAGCATGGATTGTTCTATGTTTTAAACAAACTTGGGTCTCTAGACTTTTGCATAGATATGTTTACCTTGTTTGCATTGTTTGGATGTGTGACCAATAGTATTGCATGTGAAACGCCTATTAGTATTAGGAAAGACAAAGAACTGTTTGTGACCAAATCTAGGTGTTCTAGACATCATTATCTTGCAATTGCTCACTTTGTGTCCTAATTTATTACAAAAGAAGCAATAACCATGAAAGAAAGCATTAAACCTAAAATTGGTTCATTTATCTCAAAGGGCTGCTTCTTATCAGCTGCCTTAAAGTTCTAATTAAAATGTTTTGAACACTCACCAGTCTTGAATCCAATACTAGCCATATCTTTATGTTGTTTTTATTTCCCAAGTATATCATTCAAGTGAATAGTAATCTCATAACCTTCAACTTGTTTTTTAAGATTGACAACCTGTTGTTCAAGATTTTGAATCTCTTTATCTTTATCAACAAGAACATATTGGAGAGTATCCACCATTCTTTTAGAATCATCAAGTTCAATTTATAAGCCATTGACTAAAATGTTTGGACTATGCTCTTGAGAAGCAATATGTTTCTTTAGTCTTTTTATTTCTTGAAGAGCACAAAGCAATTCAATTTCACAGTTTTCTACTTCAAACTGTTTTTTAGATTCTTTGTTTGAAGTTTTTTTTTATTATTTGTTGGAAGTTTTTTGAGTTTCTACTTCATCCATAAATAAAGTTAAGTCTTCATCATCCAGTGAGTCATCTGACTCAATATTTGAGTCTTCTTTTGAAAAGAGACTCTTTTTCAGTTTGAAGTTAAACTTCTTTTTTGGATAATAAGTCTTTTTCCTATGCTATTTTTCTGATTTTTCATCCTCATAAGATTGATCAACATAAGGAAATTTAGCAACAAAGTGTCTAGGCTTGCCACAAGTAAAAAATTTAAAGGGAATCTTACCCTTATATTTATTTTTTAGTTTCTTGACTAGAAGAGATTCTTTAGAGTCTGATAAATCAGAATCACCATCGCTAGATAAATCTTTCTTTTTTGCTTGAAAGGAAATTTCTTTTCTAGAGAAATTGTTTTTATTTATTCTCATTTCATAGGTAGTCAGAGTGCCTTGTAAACTGTCTAAGGTAAGCTGGTCAAAGTGTTTCTTTTCTTCAAGAGTAGCAACCTTTGCTTCAAATTTATTTGGTAAAGTTCTGATAACCTTGGTTACAACATCAAATTCTTTTACTTCTTCTCCTAGCCCTTTCATAGCATTGAAAATTTCATCAACTCTCAAGAAATAATCAACTACCTTTTCATCATCCTTCATTTTTTATTTTCTCAAACTGATGTTTGAGAGTAAGAAATTTTGACTGTTTAAATTTTTCATTTCCTTGATAAATGGTTTCAATTTTAATCCAAATATCCCTAGTAGAAGTGCAATGCATGACTTTGATAAAGACATATTTAGTCAATGCACACAAGAGAGCATGTTTTTCTCTAGCATTGGTTTCATATTTTTTTCTTTTCATCAGTAGATGTGGGAAGTGTAGTTGGTACAGTGTACCTAGTTAACACTATACTCCATACATCAAGATTAATAGAAGTCAGATATGTTTCCATTCTGATCTTCCAGAAAACATAATTTGTCCATGAAATAATGGAGCTCTAGTCATTGATGTTCCTTCACGAGCTTCAGACATTTTAAACAGAATCCAAGACTAGAATCAATCCTAGGTTGGTAGACCTGACAAAGGACCCTATGCACTGATACCACTTGTTGGAAGTGGAATTACTCTAAGAGGGTGAATCAGTAATATATATTTTTTAAAAACTCTTACGACATAAAATGCAGATTTGAACCTTTTTGATCTTGATCTAAATGAGACATTAAAGATGCAGAAGAGAAGCTTCACTTTGAAATATTAGATAGATAACACAATCAATTATAAAAAAACTCTTGTTAAAGCATGATGTATTTTGTTCATATAAGGCTGAATGAACAACTTTTTAATACTTTCTTTTGCAAGGAAATTTAGACTTTTAGATTACTATAAATAGCACTTAAACTTTGCACATTAACAACTGAACCAAGAGCATTTAGATGAAACTGAACAGAGATAAAGTATCTGAGGGATTGAAGAAACTAACTCAACATAAATGGCAGAAGGAAAGATTGTGCAAAATAGACACAAAACAATACAAAAGAGAGACACAGAAAGATGTCGAGTGGAAAACCCTCTTGGGGTAGAAAAACCACTCCAAAATGCCTTGTAGGCTTGATCTCAAAAATTGATAACAATATTTTTTTGAGCACCAAATCAATCACTAAAAAAATCTAAAGTACCCACTACAATAGGAGTACCAACTCCTTTTCAATGTTTCTTACTACACAAAATTTGCAAAGTAAGGACCTTACAATTACACTATGTTTGCAATCATAAAATCTCTACAGAACAAAAAGATATTTCAATAATCCCAATTACACAATGTACTGACTGCAATAGTACAAGAAAATAATCTCTCTCATGCAAAGTTGGATATGATTCTCTATTTTAGAAACCAGAGACAATATACAATATAGCCCTCTTTTTACTTTTTATCTTTTGACAAGTATCTACTCTTTTTCTTTCTCAAAATCTCAACACCATAATGGCTTACTGCCATACATTTATACAAAGAGTGCAAAACAATTATACTTCTCAAAAACCCATATTTACATATAACTAGGGTTTTCACAAATTTTTAAACCATGATACTCATAACAAGTTTTAATGATAAGCAAAGAAGTTTTGATAACATCTGAAAAATATAACACCCTTGAGTAAAGCTCGAGTTTACACAAACTGAACCAAAATTCCAATGAAATCTTAATTAACAAACTAGTTAAGATTAAAACCAACATAATGTCTCTCGAATTGATGAACAAAATATCTGTTATGGTGGCCAAAATGTTAGCACCTGATTGTGTAGAAAATTCATAACGGTCTCACTAAGATTCTTCCAATCTTCAACTCAAAAAGAGTCCACAATAGAAACCGTCACCCTCCAAAGCTCAAATATCATCATACCATTAGCTCAATCCTACAATAGTATTTTTAATGGCAGTGCTAGGGTTAACTGAGTTTGCAAAATGAAACATAATTTTTTTTTACCCTATTTCCCTTTACCATCGAGAATTTTGAAAAAAATGAATAATAATTTAGCATCCACAAACCAACAACATAATGCTACACTCAATTTCCATATCTTTGCCTACTCACAATCCACGTGATTAAAGAAAATAGTCTAAAAATTTCCATGTCATCATTATATCGCTGCCAAAGTCAAAGTGCCATACCAACTGTCGCTACCAAAGACTTCAAAATAAAAAACTGATACTATTATCAGTTTAACAATAGTTATAACCTTCTAAGAAAAAATATCGACTTTAAATAGAATATTGTTTCCACAAACTTCTTGTCTTATTGACGAAGATAGTCACATGTATATTGTGACTTTCTATATTGAACACAATACCATATGTTCAAATAAACCTGATAGGGTTAAGAAAAAATCACCATGAAAACCTCTTAACCACCTTTTGATGTCCATCCGATGACACAATCATAGTATCAAACGTAGTTCATAATGACTTTAGACAATTGAAAAAAATTAATGAAAAGCTCGATAACATTATAAATGATGCCAATTCAATGAAGGTCAAACACTATAAAGTGTAATTTGTTGTAAAGTGAAGCCCGAGCTGAGTTACGTTTTCCATGTGATAAACATATGGCATATGAATGAAACACGAACAATGCCACAAAGATAACCATAGTATGCACATGTAAGCCAAAGATATGAAATGAAAGCATAATCATGGAAAAATATACAAAATGAAAACTTGAAGATCACGTTAGCACTATAATGACAAAGCCAGTATGTGCCATGTCAAAAATCAAGTCACCAAGAAATGCCTTTCTGCACATGAATCCAAAAATTAGTACCAACAAAATTGTATATAAACCAATCACCATAAAGCTAAATGCCAAGACAAGTATGCTAGCCAAAACCATGTATGCCAAAAATGAATATGTCTTAATGTACACACAATGCAATTGATAATCAATCATGAAGATGCCAAACCAAATCACAATTTTGACATCAAGGACAAAAAAAAAAAAGAGAAGCTCAACACATATGTGTCTAAGCATGTGCGGGCTAAAGTAGAAAGAGATTGAAGATAATATGCTAAAAAGGAGAGGAAGAAATCCTTTGATTTGATATGCCTTGATGTAGTATGAGCTTCACCAAGATGTGAAGAGGACATGGGTCTTCAATCTTGCAAATCCTATCATAATCTCACCAAAACCATGTTAGCTATAGTAAAACATGTTAGGTGAAAAAAACGTGTTAGACACAATAAAATATTCAAATAAAATAAGACACTCCAATCAAAAAAGACAATGAACTGATAAGACATCTAGACAGCAAGACATAAGGATGTCAAATATCTAACATGAGACAAGTCTAACACTAGATGCCAAGATATATGACATCAATAAAATAAGACACAAGAAATAAAATATCAAAAATAAGACACAAACTATAACACACAAAAGAATTATTTTAAAAAAGACTTTCACAAAGGAGTTCTTTCATTAGGAAACCCTTTTCATAAGACACCAAGATGCACCAAGGGATCTTTTTGAAAGACACAATTTTTTTTGAAAGGAAGTTTCAAACAAATTCTTTCGCTAAGGGGGAAAGAATTCTCCTTTTTGAAAGGAAGTTTCCAAATTATTTCACAAAGGGATCTTGTTGAACGAATTGAAGGAATACTCCTTGTTGAAAATTAAGTAGAGATGAGAGCTCCCTTAGAAGGATGTGTGCTATACAAAGGAGCACATATCATTATAAGGAGAGAAAAGAAGGATGAAAGATGTAGTGTCACAAAATATATGATGAGATGTATTCATGGTATGTTGTCACACACATGAGGGATAATACATTGAAAACCACAACATCATGAAACATACATGTAGAGATGAAGAAATAAAGACATAAGGGGATCTAATAATTTGGGGTCAGAACTATCTATAGATATATATAGATAGATATAATATATGTATGAACTATCATAAATCCCCAAATGTATTAGAAATTGAAGAAGAGCACATGAAGAGAAATGAAAAATAAAAATCAGGTCAACATGGAAGAAGGCCTAAATTCCCCCAACGCTTTGCATTAGCACTGATGTGGAAAATAAAAGTTTACTACATATAGAAGAATGATGAGATAAATAGAAGAAAGTGATGACAAAATCCCACACATGTATCCAAGATACTAAAATGGTAGCAAAGGTCCTCCAAGAAAGAGTATAAAACACATACCAACAAGTATGAGGGAACATAAGAAAGCACATAAATTTGATCTATAGATGTAGAGCAAGACACCATCCTAGTCCTCATCGACCAATAGATCATCTTGCTCCCAATATAGATCATTGTAGGGGGGAGGAGGATGAGATTGCAAGGGAGTAATAGCAAGGGAAGTACCCTTTGAATATCCTACAATAAGAGCCAAGGAATAAGGCCCCTTCAAGTCTTTGTCACCAAGCTCCATTGAGGTGAAGTTCATCGATTTTACAAAAAAAGAAGACAGAGTAGGGATATCCTCCACTGAGTTGAACATGAATTTCTTAGGAATTCCATGAGTCAATAGAGTGGGAGGAGGATAAGACACTTGAGAGTCACTATCGACCTCAAGAAAAGGGGTAGTGATAAACTCTAGGGATGTGAGGGTTGCCTCCATCATGATGAGGATGACACAAGCCAAAATATAACTAGACTCCAAAGAAGACAAACCTTCCTTACCATCATCACTCAAGGTGAGGTCATCCTCCAACTTACACTTCAATGAAGGATGATGAGGACCCACAGAGGAAGCAAAAATAAAGGAGGCACAAGAAGGGACTACAAAAGACACCACCTTTGTATTAGGCATGTCAATGGCCTGTGAAAAAGGAGGAATATCTGGAAGAGAATTAAGAAGGGGAGGCTCCACTAAAGGAGTGATGAACACCTATAAAATTTTGGGGTTAGGTTCATTGATTTCCATCGATGAATCTAGAATAAGCACAGAGGTGATGGGAACTAAAGAAAAATGCAGAGAAGAAGCAAAAGCAATCACAAAAGAGACAAGAGTAAAAACAAGAACAACAGACTTCCTAACACTCTTCTGTAAATTTGCATGCTCCTTGGCTAGAGCTTTTCACTAGCACTTATACTTCTAATGGAATGAATTTTCACCCCTTACAAATTCCATATTTACATACCTTCTACCTTAGACAAATTAAGTTCGATAATGCTATTCCATGTCCTCCATTCGTTTCCCATCCATTTGGCAGTTATTTTTTGTGTCAGTGGAGGATATTTTGTCAGGGATGCTAGTGCACCACATGGATGTCTATGCAACACATTGCCATCTTGACAGGATTCCTAACATTGAAATCCACAAAAGTGTTACAGCTCTCCATTGATGATGAAGTGTAATGTTTTTGCTCTCTTGATCGACCTCGAATGACTTCTTTTCCTCCATTTTCATCTTCAAATTCCTATCTCCGTTATTTCATACTTCTTGATCATTTAGACATTATACAACTCTCTCTTCACTCTCTTCACAACATCATCACAAAATTTTCACCACCATTGAAGCTGGAATTTGGTGTTTGGTGGACTCATTCCCTTCGTTGTTGTGGCAACATCGGCATTTGCAAGCTTGTAAGATCACACCTTCTCCAATTTTCCTTGAGTGCACATGGTTGCGAAGGTGATATTATTCCATCTCCCATCTACTTAGCATTATTGTATTTTTTCATAGTATATATTTTATTAGCATAGTGCTTAGTACTTTCACTTCAATATCTTTCTTTATCACATTTTCTCCTATCATTGCTATACTGGTTATTCGTGGAGGCAGGAACACCAAAGATAGGGAATGGCTATAGTAGTCCTCTATACATAGCCCCAACATTTTTCCGTCTTGTGTGTGTACGTTGCTCATTGAGTGAATACTTTGGAGATATCAACTAGTGGGTAGGAAGGTGCACCTTTCTTACTCTCCTTGTTAATTTGTGATTAGATCAAGTTAGAGAATTATTCTTGTTATTCAGTTATCTAGTTGCTTTCTATTTTTTTTATTGCATTAAATTGTACTTGTTAGGTCATTAGTAAATTCCCTTAGCTTTTAGATTTTACTTTACGCTTTATGTCTGTACATACACCAGTATCCCATTGGGATGCCAATGAATTGTGCTATCATTTGTGACTTGCACTAGAGTCCAATGGAAGTTAGTTGTTGAAGCTACAATCCAGACTTTGAAAACTTGCTCACCTAACTTCTTGAAACTCTTGGGTTGGTAGAAGGAAAGAGGAAAATCAATTGTCCATGATTTTCAACCCTTTAAACATCAAGCCTCTCTTAAACAACTCTCTTAGCTTGAGGTATTTTAGGTTAGCCTATTGTTTTAGATCCTCTCATGACCTGGGGTCTTGAGTAGTCATTCCCCCTCTACATTTTGGTGAACCCGATGTGAACTATTTTGGTTATATTTCATATTGTTGAAGGAGTATTCTCTTGTGTTCTAGGTGTGTTGTAGGTGTGTGTTGTGGGGTGCCTAGCCTTGCAACCCAACCTATGACCCCTAGCAATGTAGCTAGAAGAGTCACTAAACATTGTGAAGAAAATTATAGAATAGGTCACTATCTAATTGTTAAACCCTTAGGGGCTTATGAAAAGGTCCTTTTTGGTGTACATAGAAGATGGCTTCTTTAATGCATCTTCACATCTCATCTGTGTGGCTTATGGATGGGTCTCTTGCTATAACCTTTACCTCACAACACTTACCAATGAATGCTAATAGAGAACCCTCTCCTTTGTACATTCTCACTCATATCAACGAGAATACCATGATGGGCTTTCCTGTGGATCCTATGTGTCATTTTAATGTTATTACGAAGGAGATTATAATAATTAAATTTCTACACAAGGATGGGTACAATGAATCTAAAAGCACGATACATATGCATGATGGTATTTTCGTCCCTCCCATCGGCTCCACCACCCTTTTGGTCCTGGTTGAGCCTAGGAATGTGAATACCCTTTTTGATATTATCATGGAGTCTGACTTGTTCAAAGTTAAGCTAGGCATTCCCTAGCTAATTTTCAGGAACACAGTCCCTTCGGTGATCCATAAATGCTTGAAATTCTCCCATGAGGGCTTTATGCATGTTGTGCAGAACACTGGGTACAAAGCCCTAGTGTCACCTGGGGCTTATTCATTAGATCACTTTTGGCCTACCCCTATTTTCCTTCTTCCTCCAAGGATGGACTTTTGTATTGCACTTACGTAAAATACAAGAATGGGGGCATAGCACCAAAAGTAACCTATCCTCCTTTCCACTATGCTATTTTGGTAAAGACTTGCATGATAGTGTAGCATTGGGCTACCTCTACCTTTCAAAAGGAGAAGGAGAATTCTTCTCAGATGCCTTATTCTTCCTCCTCTATAGTTCCATCAACTTTTTCTTCTTGTCCTGCTATGGTACCTTCGACTTTCACCTCCATGCATCTCTTGGGGAATCCAATGGTGCATGCTTGGCAAAAATCCAAGCATCAAGTGTTCAACCTTCGTGTATTGCTCACGGTGTATCAAATTGTTGTGTATGGTAAGGGGAAGGGTCCCCATTTAGTTTCCTTTATGTCTCGACCTCTACGACCTCTTATGGATCCTACCCCTAGGGTAGTGAATGGGAAGACGCCCACCACTGAGGCACTTGAGTCTACTTCTCCACTTGTTTTTACCTTCATTCTTGTATCTCTTCCTCTTGTTTCTACCCAAGAGTCACTCCCTCCACCAACAACAGATGTGATGGACACTCCCATGGCAAGACAAGAGCCTCCTAATCCTCCTCAAGCTGTAGCTTCCAACTCTTGAAGCCAAAGAAATCGCCTTGCATGTGAGTGTAAGTGTCAGAGGAAGGATCTAGCCACTAAATGGGTTGCTTTATAGAAGGAGGAAGGGGAGCCGAAAGCTTCTATTTTAGCATCTTCTATTGTGCCCTCCTCTTCAGCCCCTTCTTCTTAGGTTCCCGTTGCCTCGATATTGCTTTTGGATCCCCCCGCAAGTGTGGATGACCTTCACCCTAAAAGGGTGCAATTGTTCATCACTCCTTTGGCTGAGCCTCCTTTCTTGATGTCCCTTCTAGACATACTGTCCTTTCCTAAGCTCATGGATATACTGAATACCTTGGTGGTGTCCACTACATTTTTCTCCTCTTCCTCCTTGCCTTTTGATTCCTTTGTTGGGATCTGACATCCTCTAATGAAGCACAAGTTGGAGGATGACCCTACTTCTAATGGGGGTTAGAAGAAGGGACCACCTTTTTCAGAAGTTGGTTCTACTTTGCCTTGCATCGTCTTAGTGACAAAGGCAACCTTGACATCCCCTAAGTTCATCATTGCCCCCAAGTCTTTCAGTGAGGTTGATAGTGGATATTGAGCACCTCCTCCATCACCTGCATAGTTAACACATGACACTCCCATCAAGTGCATGTTCAACTTAGTAGATGATGTCTTGGATCTATCAATGATTTTTGCAAAATCAATGATGTTTACCTAATAGGAGTTGAGCGAAGAAGACCTCGAGGCACCCTCTTCCTTGGATCTTGTCACAGGAGAGTTGGAGGGTGATCACCTTGCTATCCCACCCTTGTAGGCTCATCCTCCTTCCCTTATAATGATCTATATTGGGAGAATTTTGACCTCTTGGTTGATGAGGACAAGAGGGCACCTCTTCTTTATTTATAGATTAGACTTGTGTGTGTATTTTGTTTCCCCCATGCTTGTTTTATGTGTTCCTAGAAAACCCTTGTCACCCTCGTAGGTGCTTGGATATAGGAGTGTTTTGTGTGTTAAAATTCTTCTATTTGTTACATCATTCTTCCTTTATTGTGCCTTGATTTTTGACAATTGGGGATGATGCAAAGTGTTGGCAGCATTTGGGCCTCCCTTTCATGTTGACACAATTAGTTCTTTTATTTTTATTGTTTTCTCATACCTTTCTTCACATGATCTGATATAGTAGGGGATTGATGATAGTTCATATATAAATTATTATATTATATTTATCTATTTATATCTCTGAGCAGCTCCGACCTTGAAATATTAGATCCCCCTGTGTCTTGATTTCTTTGTCTTTGCTTATGTTTCCTTTTTATCTTTATCTTTATCTTTTCTTTCCTTGCTTTGTGATGTTGTGGTGCCTATGTGTTGTCCCTCACATGTACAACAATATTTCCATGATTACATCATGTCATGTATCCCATACCACATCATTTTCTTCTCTCTCCTTAGGATGCCACATGCCTTTGTGTTCAACGTGCACCATCCCAAGGGGGGGTTATCATATTGCTTCAATTTTCAAAAGGTTTATTCGGTGTCCAACGAATCCCTCCTTGAAAATCCCTTTATTTTTTCAAAAAGTTGTGTTCTTCAACAAGGACCCCTAGAGGATTTTTTCTTTCGTCATGGATTTGTAAAGAAAGAATGTGAAAACTTCCCTTTGAGAAGAGAGTACTTTTTCTGACGAAGAACTCTAGAAACTTTCCCTTGTGAGGGAGTATCCTTCCTTTTGAATTCCTTGATGAAATAAACCTTTCAGAAGGATTCCTTGATGCTATAATCATTTGTGAAAAATGGCATTTCCTTTCAAATAGAGTGTCCGTTAAGTGGACCCCTTTCCTTTTCAAGGGTTTTCAAGGGACCCCTTGAAAATATTCTCCTCCAATTGTCGATTGTCTGCATGATCATTTGATTACCTATGTGGCTTTTTGATATCTAACATGTTTTGTCTATGGATTAAGATGTTGCTTTGAAAGACCTATGAAGCTAATTTTTAAATGAAGCTTGGAGGAATGAGCACCTTGAGCTTTCCTTGTAGGACAAAGCACCTATAAGGGCCTATCAGACTCTATAGATCCTTTCACATCTGGCCTCATGTAAAACCAAGCACTTGGGGAACCTCCTCTATAGGACCAAGCACCTTAAGAGCCTTTTGTTCACCTTCTATAAGTTTGTGCACCTGCAACACATTTGTTCAACTCTCCTCAAGATCGAGTACCTATGGAGCCATCTCCTCTTCCCGGGCGTTCAAGTTTGATAGATTATAGTCTACTTCCTCGACGATCCAGTTATATATTTCTATGTTTTCACTCTACTTTACCTTGCATTCGGTAACACTTATACTTGCTAAAGTGGGGAAAAAATATAATGGCATGAATTTTCACCTCTTTTCATTTCCACATTTACATAGTTTTTTATCTTAGACAAATTAAGTTTCATAATGCTATTCCACATCCTTCATTTGCTTCCCATCCACTTGGTAGTTGTTTTGTTTCAATGGAGGATATTCTATCAAGGATGCTAGTGCGATGCGTGAACATTTGTGTAGCACACTATCGTCTTGATATGATTCCTGCCTTTGGAATTCATAGAGGCATTACAACTCTCCACTGGTGATGAAGTGCAACATTTATGCTCCCTTGACTGACCTTGAACAACTCCTTTGCCTCTAATTTTATCCTCAAGTACCTATCACCTTCATTCTTTTATACTTCTTGATCATTCATACATTGGACAACTCTCTCTTCACTCTCTTCACAACATCCTCACAATATTTTCACCACCATTGAAGCTACAAGTTGGTGTTTTGTGGACTCATTCCCTTCATTGTTGTGGCAACATCGACATTTGAAAGCTTCCGAGCTCACTCCTCCCATATTCCTTGAGTGCACATGGTTGAAGGTGATATTATTCCATCTCCCATTTACTTAGCATTATCATATTGTTTTGTAGCATATTGTTGTTAGCATAGTGCTTATTACTTTCACTTCAATATCTTTCTATATCACATTTTCTCCCATCATTGCTATAATGGCTATCCATGGAGGTGGGAACACCAAAGTGGGGGACTAACTGTGGCAATCCTCTATACACAACCCCAACATTTTTCTATCTCATGTGTGTAGGTTGCTAGATGAGTGAAGAATTTTAAGGTATCAACTCATGGGTAGGAAGGTGTGCATTTCTTACTCTCCTTTGTTGAATTGTAATTAGATCAAATTAAATTATCCTTCTTTTTATTGAGTTATCTAGTTTCTTTCTATTTTATGTTATTGCATTAAAATGTACTTGTTACGTCATTATTAAGTTCCCTTAGCTTTCAAATTATAATTCACGCTTTCTATCCATATGGACGCTAGCACCCCACTAGGATTCTAGTGCACTGTGCTATCATATGTGTCCCGCACTAGAGTCCTCCAGCAGTGATTTGTTGAAGTTGTAGTCCGAACTCTGGAAAATTTCTCACTTGACTTCTTGAAACTCTTGGGCTGGTAGAAGGAAAAAGGTAGATCAGTTATCCTTCCTTTTCAACCCTTTAAACATCAAACCAATATCTTAACCAACCCTCTTAGCTTGAGGTAGATCAGGGTAGCTTATTGTTCTAGACCCTCTTGTGACCTGGGGTCCTAAGCAATTAGTCCCCCTCCTCTACAATACTTAGATGTAAGCTGGTTATGTCAGATATGGGAACTCAAAGGTGTAGCCTAAGAAGAAACAAGGGACTCCTACTTTTCCATGGGGGGACATCGACACCTATTGCTAGTGGAAGGGGATACTCCTTAGGAGGAGTAGGACCTGAGCAATAGAAAAAAAAGAAAAAAGAAGAAGAGGTGTCTTGGTAGTGGGCCTCTTCCCATGCCCCACCCTAGAGGGAGGTAGAAGAATAGGAAGAGGCCACATAGGTCAAGACATAGGAGGAACCCCATGGAAAAAATTCGCCGTCCCATACATGGTGGGATGGGTAACCATGGGAAGAATAAAAAGCTCAAAAAACTTGAGGCTTTGAGTTCTCCATCGTAGGTGCCTTTACCTTTCCTTCATGGTAGACACAAGATTAGTAACAAATGATGCTACCAAGGGATGATAAGTAGAAGTAGATTCCATAGAGGAACTAGAAGGAGAAGGCTTTAGGGCAAGAGCAAGCTTGTCCTTTTCCTTTGTAGGGGTAGAGGAAAAATTTTGCTATTGTGCACATAAATAAGCCCTCAAAGACATAGCACAAGGCGACGAAGGAAAATCACATTTTGGTACCAAGCCCCTAGTCTTATATCTATAATAAGTCTAATACAATAGATCTCCCCTAGGATGGAGGGTTTCGACTGGGTGGGCCAAAAATGATCGAGTGAGAAGCCCCCACGTGGTACCAATGGCTTTTATCTAGTGTCATAGATAACGTGCATGGTACCTTCATGGGGATACTTCAAAAATTTCTAGATTATAGAAGTGATTGCAATCATAAAGGCTAGCTATGACATGCCCAACCGTTCTTTGAATAAGTCTAATTCTAGGAACAAAACAAAAGAAACATCCATAGACTTAGGACCAACTGAAATTAACAAATAAATAGACCTCATAGGGGCAATATAAAATCCATCATGAGTATGAAGGGTGACCTAAAACTCATCATACTTCTCCTTGTGCAAGTTGTTAATGAACAAGGCCTCATTTGTGATCACATTCACTCAGCTCGAGAGATCAACTATAACTCCAGCTACGATGTTACCATTAATCTGGTCAGGAGCATACAATGGAGAGAGCTCTTTGTTTAATGGAAGATTGTGTTAGGTAAATGCAATATTAGGAACTACACTCACATGACTTGTATGAGAAATAGGAGTGAATGATACCATGTTCACATACTCAGACAAGATAGGATTATAGGACATAGAATACTGTATAACCAAGTTAGTAACAATGGGAAGGGAATGGATCTATATAAATCTATAGTTTTCTATTAGGCTTCGCTACAAAATTTTTAGAGTTTTGTTTCCTTCCATTAAGATGAATAGTCTCATCATCGACGTGATCTTGAATCTCATGACATAGGAAAATGCATCGCTCAATACCATATTCGTGTACTCAATGGAACTAACAAAACTGCTACATGTTGTACCATTGTGAATATAGCTTAGAGAGAGGTTGGATTTATAGTATTGTTATAATTTTATCCTTTAATAAGTGATGTAGAATACTCTAGAGTATAGGATTCAAATAAATTTATAAAAGATCTATCGCGTCCTATACTTTTTCCTTTAGGAACAGATACCATATCTGTGATGGCCTTGTTCTTTCTTCAATCACTAGAAACTGACACTACTGACTGGTAATCTAGATTAGAGTGTGAGGAAAAATATTGAAACTCAACAACCATATGTTGATACTCATGTAACACTACACAAATATGCATGAAGGAAGGGTAATTTATTAAGACAAACTTTTCTCACAATGACCTTTGTAGATTCCAAATGAAAACCATTTAGTCATCAAAATTAGGCAAGGGGTAAGTAATATTAGAAAAAAACACCTAAAAAATGAGAAAGGAAATCAATAACCTTTTCATGCTCTCCCTTCTTACATTGGATAAGATCAATGAATGTCATCTCCAACCCAATATTAGATTAGAATTATCTAAGGAACTGATTCACTAGTTGATCAAATGAGAAAACAAAGTTGTGCGAAAAATAAAAATACCAATCTAGGGTAGCATCTTTAAGATAATGTAGAAAAATATTTTCCATCATAGCATCATGGTGGAAGAATTCAATGCACATGGCATTGAAAGATGACACATGTGTCTGAGGATCTTCGCGACCACTACACTTCTCAAAATTAGGAATCTCCATCCCTTGAGGGATAAGAGTATTTAAGATGATGATAAATAAGGGAATATTGAAAGAGAAAGAATAGAACATAGGTTGAGATGAAGAAGAGATGGATAGGTTCAAAATTTGGTTCTACATTCATCCCATATTTTTCAATACATCATTTCAAACAAGATCAACAAGACTAGAGGAACTGGTCACTACTAGAGCCACCAACCCCCATACTAGCAGAGCCTCAAACACTATGACCAAAAGTAGAAAACTTAGGGGTAGAAGAACTAAAGAATAGAGGTAACTTGTTCACTTTGATAGTGTGGTTCTGCTTAGGCAAAAAGGAAGTATTGGTAGAATGACCCATCTCAGCCATATACACTAACACTTTGGGTATCGAAACTTCTAGCTATTTTGTAGCGGTCTCAGAGCCAACATCTTGGGTAACACCTAAGTTAGATTTATAGGATGGGATGTTGGTATCCAAAATTTCTATGATACCTATTGATATTAAAAGCTTGTGCTTCTCGAAACAACCTTATGGGAGATTCAATGAATGGGGGACCTACTTGTGCTTCACTGAATAACCTCCAAGATTTTTTAAGAAGATGACTCTTCCTTTGTGTTTGGGAAAGGGGAGATGGAAATGCAAAAAAAAAACCTAATTATAGCGATGCACCAAATCATTTGCAACATTTCAAAACCCTAACAGGTTTCTTTTTCCAATGAAATAAACACAAAATTCCATAGAAACTTCATTTTTGGAAGGAGAATGAGTGACTAAGGGCTATGCTGGCACAAAGTAGTCATTCAAATCCTTCCATGGGAAGCACCCATTCACGTTCGATAGAAAATAGGGAACTTGAATTCAAACAAGATGTTTCAGATCCTTACAAAACCATTTTTCCTCGACAATATAATATAAAATCCAACATAATTTCAATAGGAAAATGAAAGGGTATCATAATATGGTTAAATTATTGAGAGTTAAAGTTAGAAGAACACAAAGGCTAGTAGCTGAGAATAAACTATCAATATTGTATGTTGAAATAAAGTAACACAGAGCATTCAACATGTATGGAAAAAGGAGTAAAATATAAAACAAAGGCCGCATATGCACAATCTAGTACAATCCTTCTTCTTTTATTACTTGATTTTGTAGAATAATAAAAAATGCTAAGGTCAAATAACATACCAAATAACTCTCTTGATATTTGATTACAAAATTGCTTATAGAGCAATAAAAGTTCTATAAGAAAATCTTCTACACCGTACTTTTCTATCAACTACTACTACTGATCTCTATCCCCCTTCTTGAAAGGCTACTAAAAATTCACTTTTATAAGACAAGGGAACCATAAAAGTATCGAGCACTCTCCACCACCAAAGATAAAACCCTAACAGGTGTCATCATAAGATAGCCTCAAAATCAAATAAAAAATTAGATTCATTCATGACAATAAGAATTGAGTTGCTTCAATAATGGTGATGGCTATAACAACTTGATGCAGATATCCCTATTAGAAGGAAGATACAAGTTATAAATGCTTGACTAAATATGATCTGATCTACTACAAGTAGTAATGGTGTCATCAAAATGGAAACTGATCCTTGAAGCTATGAAGGAAAAAAAAACTTTGCCACCCAACAACGTCCGTAAAGATATTGCTCTGATGGTGAAGGAAATTTCTCGACAAAAGATGGACGACATGGTACGCTCTGGGGCATTCTTCAAAAATATAGAGAGTGACTTGTGGAAAATCCCCATGAAGTGACCACATTTCCTACTTCGAGCTCAAGAGGAAGGCAATATTCAAAAGGTTGTGTAACCACTACATGGCACCATTCCACACCTTTTAGCAAAAAATTAACGCATGACCTCAAAAAGGATGTGCCAATGTGACATGTGGTGAGGCGAATATAAAAGCCAAAAAAGATAAGAATCATTTGGTTCGAAAAGACCAAGAGAACAGAAAAATCATACATAAGAGCAAAAAATTGTGGAACAATTTTTGGTGACTCATAGGGGGCCTTCACTTGTAGAGGCATGAACCTAGAGAAATAAAACAACATAAAATGAGAAAAGAAATATGCAATCCCTCAGAGTTTGAGGAATGCAGAATGTAGATGCTCCCAATCCTCATCAAAAGGCAGAGCTAGTGTATGTAGCATCTCAAAAGACTCTAGGTCGATTATCTCCTTGAAGGAGATTGCTCCCCATTTCACTTGTACTGATCTGATGTCGAAGTAGATCCAGGCCAAGGGGAGAAGAATATTTTCAATGTCTTTGTCTATTGACGACGAGTTCAAATTTTAGAGTTTCAACTGGTCCTATTGCTTAGCCTCTAAAGCCTTCTTGAGTTGTTCCTTAGTAAATATTGTTCCATCAGGAAAAAATGGAGAGGGTAAACCCAATTGGATTAAAGCTTTGAAATCTTTTCTCATTTTTCTTACCTTCTTAGTTAGTGTCAGCTGAAAATTCTTGCTCCTTTGGGTGGCCTAGCTGCACATGATGAACTCATTTTCCTTCTTTTCAACTAATCTTTGATTTGAAATCTCTACACTCGCTAGAGTCTTCTTAGTTGCCTTATACAACTTGGTTATTAAGTTATTTGATTCGATAGAAAGAGGGGTGATTATGTGAAAGATTTGGTAGACTAGTGGGCCAACCTTTGCATTCAACTCCTACGCATCTACCACAAATCTCAGAGCTAGCTTTAGGGCCATAACCTTAATTCTTTCCCAATGGGAGGAAAGTAATCCTTGTAGCACTGGGAGGAGTTCGGCTCTTCGTGCCATGGTTAGTTCCTACTAGAACTGAGACTCCTTAGCTTTCTTTTCCTCCTTTAGTTGATCAATCTTTGTCTGAGCCTTTTGAAGCTCCTCCATCGCTTAATACCAAGAACTAGCTAGTTCTCTTTGCATGCCATTATTTTCCTTTTCAAATTGCTCGCCTAGCTACTTAATTTGGTCCATAGCTTCATACCATTTTCCCTACATTTCCTACAACTCTTTCTTCAATTCTCCACATTTTTTGTCCTATTGTCCTGTTATGTCAAAAAACTCATTTTGCTTCTGCTGCCATTCCTCTACAACCTTTTGCATTTGGGCCTTTAAATCTTTTGTTACTTTGTGCTCGGTCTTGAACTCGAACATCATGTTTTCCACCTTGGATAAAATCTGATCCTTTTCAATTTGAGTGGCCTGAACTGTTGTAGTCGCTTCTCCTTGTAGCTCATGTGCTTTCCTTATGCAGGAAATCTCCATATCCTTTCCCTTTATTTCCACTTGGTTCTTGTCAACTGTAGCCTTTACATTTGCCAATTTTGTTTCCCCCTTCTTCAATTTCTTCATTATCTTCATGTAATCAACATATACCACCTTCTATGCAGCTTTGGCGAGGCCTATCTTATCACAAGGAAGCACCTCACTTAGGTTTAGGTCTATAGTCTAGATCTCATAGTCTTTGCACTCCATCTCTCCCTCTGGCTTGGAGACTAGCACCTTCATAGCTGAAATAATCAAGGACCTTTTCTCTTCATAAAAACATGACTCCAACCATGAGGTGGTTGGATCCATTGTGACCTTCACCAATTTATTTTGTTTCCTCTCCCTTTGATCCTACCTAGTCAGCTATATTTGAGTTCAAAGGTTTTCCGGAGACTCAATACTTTTTGCAACAATGCAAATACCAGTAGGGAGGTTGTAAAGGGTGGTAGGGGTGTGATTCCAGCCTCTTGGACATGAGGAGAGGTAAATCAAAAATCTATCAATGAGAAGGATGAGATGCCTCAGAAATATTGAGTGGAGTGTGAAGTACTCATTGGGGTAAGGGGTGTAGTGGTTGAAAATAGAGGCATAGATCTAGAAGTAGTAAATGTTCATAAAAATTGAAACATGGGAGGCTCTAAAATCAAAACCCAAGCCTCAAATAAAGAAACTAAAATGTCGACTGCAACAATGGTGAAATATGCATGTTCTGTGCACTGGGCCTCGACAAGAGGCTGATCAATAAATAGGACAAGGGGTGTGTCAAGGATGAGTAGGTCGAAATCAATCGATGGGGGATTCTACTCCTGGGATGGAGGGCCTATAGATACTAATGAAGCAATGGAAGAAAGAATAGTAGGTGCAAAAATTACCTAGACTACAGGGGCCAACGATGCTTTTAGGGTGGAATTCATCTCTTTGTCTTCCTTGTTTGAAGGTTCTTTCTCGCCCAATTCTTGTATTCTCCTTCTCTTCATAGAGGGTGTGCTTGTTGCTCCAGACCCTTTGATTTTTAACCCTGACGAACCTTAAGTTTTCTGACCTACAAAATACTTCTTCCTAAACTATCAAGTCCACTTTTCTCTTGTCAGAATGTTGGTAGAAGAGGTGAGTGGCAACTCCTTTTGTTAGGATATTTTCTTTTCCTTCCCCTTTCTTACTTCGACTGCCTAGGGTGATGAGTTAGAACCTTGGACATATAGTTGTTTAGGGTCCTAATCACACCCTTGATCAAAATCAAATCTAGCCTCTTTTTCATAAATATCTTCAAGATCTTCCTCTGTGGGGAGAGCTTTGTGTAAGGGGCCTATTTTCTTGATCTCCTACTGATATCCCCAGAAGTTAGCCCCTTTTCTTTCGGACCATCCCTTCTTCTTCAACTTTTATTTGATGGATTTGTCCATCAGTATGCTTAGGTTGAATTCTACAATGACTTGGTAGAATGCAAGCCACCGGGGCCATACAAATGGTATAGCATCCAAGTTGACATAGGCGTCCTCGTTACCTTTACCTAGATTTCACCTTTCTTCCCAATATGACCATGGCTCATGTTGAAATGATAAGCATCATTCTGGATTATATTTCCATTTATTGCAGATAAGTTTGAGTCCAAGATAGGTCAATTTTGTAAACAATATATGTTGCTCTTCCCTCTTCACAATCATCACTTTTCTCTTGACAATGGTCATATGGATTACTTGAAGCTTTGTATTTTTATTCTTGGCATCATATTCATAATTTATAATTGATAATATCGATATATTTCTATAGCTAGTGTCTTGGTCGTTACAAATCTTGGCAGTTGAAAGGGTTCTCCAATAAACCCATGGAACCTATTGAAATTAAAATCCAAGCCCATGAAATAGTTAGCTAGATTTTCATGTTTTCTCATCCATTCTAGATCCTTATGAGAGAACCTTCATAGAGGCTGTTAGGATAGATCCTAAAGAACTGGGTTCAAAAAATACTCTGCAAATGTATAATAGTCGCATGTGCTTGAAAGCATACGGGTCCACATCAAAACTGGTTTGAACAACCTTGATCCCCTCTAAATGCTAAGTGATAATCCCAAATGGCTAAAGAACTTAGGGTTCTATTGCTGATATTAAATGTATGAGGAAAGAGGAATACCTAAAATTAAAAGAATGACTTTACTCCTCCAATTGCCCGAGCATCTTGTATGTAATTGTGTTCAATTATAATTAGGATTGTAGTTGAATTAGGGTTAATATTCCATTAGGGTCAAGATTAGGGTTACAAATTTAGAGATAAAATATAATTAAGGTTGGGGTTAGAGTTCAATTAGGGTTAGGGTTTATTCTTAATAAAGGTTAGTTTTAGTGTTACAATTAGTGTTAGTGTTACAATTAGTGTTAGTATTAAAAAAAGGGTTACAATTCAATTAGGGTTATATATAGGGTTCATCTAGTACAAATATAGGAAAATTATGTCATGAAAGTACACAAATATTAAAATCAATATTTTTATCTCATAATAATTTTATTGTGTGAAGTCTTAGCAAGACCCACCATGCAAAAATATATATGCGGTTTACAAGTATTTGATGACAATTGGTAAATCTACAATTTCTTGAATGGTATGGATGAATTTGATAATCAAATCATTGATTGGAAGCTAATGGTTAAAATAGAGGATGGAAAATAAATCTTGTTTGGGAATGAGGTGGTACAATTGAAAGTGAACACCATTCCCAAAGGGTTGGTTAATTTAGAATATTTTTTTGATAGTGAAGACCACTAGATGAATAAAAACAAGTCAACTCTTGAAGATGATGTTGATGTAGTAAACCTGGGAACAAATATAAATCCCAATTTAGTGTGCATGGGTAAGAAAATTAAATCAAATGAGAAATAAATATTGATCTCCCTACCAAGTAAATTAAAAAAATATTTTTACTTGTCATATGAAGACATGCAAGCAAATAAGGAAGATTTGTTTCAACACACTATCTAACATCAGTCTGATAATAATCCATTTGGGTAGAAGCAAAGGTTTATGAGTCTTATTTGGCTCCCCAAATTCAAAATGAGTTGATTAAGTTGGAATCACCAAGGCCATTAAAAATTCTAAATGGGTGTCTATTCTAGTCTTGGTAAGAAAGAAGAACAAAGAGATAAGGTCGTGCTTTGATTTCCATAATCTCAATGTTAAATTTATCAACAATATATACTCTCTTCCCAACATGGACCACTTGCTATAGTGAGTAACATGATTAAAATTACTATCCATGATGGATGATTTTTTATGCTATAATGAGGTGGTTATTAAAGAGGTAGAGCAACATAAAAAAATACAATACTCCCTGGGGTACATATGTCTATGCCACGATGTCATTTGGACCAAATATTGTAAGGTAAATTTTTTAGACAACAATGGATTTGACTTTTGTTGTATGATTGATTGGATCAAGGTTGCATACCAAGATGATTTGACTGCATTTTCAAAGGAAAGAGGCGAGCATTGTAAATACCTCAAATTAATTTTCAAAGTATGCTTGGAGTACAATATTTATTTAAATCCCAAGAAATGTCAACTTGGTGTATGAACTTTATTTTGGCCCTTTATGGCTTGATAATAATGGAATAGTTGAGATCCATGAGCTTCATTTCTATCATCTCATGAATTTAGATGGAGAATCAATGGAGTTAATAGTGTATGGTCAACATTTGAAGCATTACTTCTCATAAATGATGGAATTCAAAATTTTTTCTAGTGAGTGGAATGCTACATATTTCATATTTTGCTCCATGTTTTCTTAGTAGTCTTGATCTCTATTGTTCAAGACGGTGTTTTATTTTGATCTGATTAAAAATTTCCTCTACTTCTAGAGATCTTAATTCTTGTGATCTCTGCAAGAGGCATCTATCCCCAACAAAAGCCACTGTACTAGGGCTTGAAAAAATCTTAAAATATTTGTAAGTGGTTTTCCCAAGTTTTCTTTGCCTAAGTATTGGTGGGGGTTTCCTTTTGTTTGTTGGCCCTTTACACTTTGTTCAATTTTTTTGGCAAGCTCCAAAATGGTTAAGTCTTTGAGCTTCAATATTTTCTTGAGGTTTCAAAACTCCCATCAGAAGGCAACAAGGTTTTCACAACCTTTTTGAATTATAATGAAGGTTTTCTAACTTCTTTGTTTTGCTCAAATTGTCTAAGTATTAAAGTTGTCAACTAAGTAAAAATATTTTATTAAATATAATAATTAAATTTATTTTCAATTAATCAAATGTTAGGTGCTAATTTTTGTTCGTCTTGACTACCTTACCCAAGTTACTATTAGCTAAAAAAGATTAAGGAATTCTCAAGAACAAGATTAGTTGCAAAATTTATTTAATTGTACGAGAATGAGGATAATGGAAAAAAACAAAAGAACTTTTATATATACGCATTACATATCTTTATAAATAATTAATAACTTATTATTATAATAAAATCTAATTGATAAATAAATTATTTATTTGACTATTTATATCAAAACACACTTTTATCATTTTATATTTTCTCTTGTCATAGTACCAAAAAAAAATACCAAAAGATATCAAAAACATGTAATAATATTAAGATAAAGAAATATAATGCCAGGATAAAATGACAGACGCTAAATCACTATCTTAAAAAATCCAAATCTTTTTGAAAATCATAAATGAACCAGAGATTTTATGGTAACGTATGATACCACACGCCAAGCGCTGGATAGGCTTTGTGATGGATGTAGACCGAAAAATAGCACTTTTGAAGACATGGGACTACAACATACACTCGAGCAGTCCCAAGTGTTCATCCAAGGCATCGTGGGGAATCATGTCGGATTTTGGACAGAGATTTTTTGGGATTTAGTCAAGTTTTTGGGTTTAGTCAAACTTGTTGAAGAGGATCGACCATTTTGTCTTCACCTACTCCTATAAATTCATGCTTTTGTCTTGTTCATAAGGTGTCCATTGTTGTTTGCTATTTTTTTGGGCTTTTCTTTTGGTATATTTTTGTTTGGATTCAGAGATAATGATGAATCCCGTAGAAAAGAATTGTTTGAGTCGCCAAATTTCATTTGCTTCCTCTCTGCCTCAGAAATCAGCAGCCCTGATTGATACAGAAAGGAATCATGATAATAAAAGTGATAATCAGCCTGATATTGCACTGGATTTGAATCTGAAGATCGGGAGCAGCTTCTATGATGGGGTTCAAGGTGGGCTCAGCGAAGACTTTGATGTCATGAAAAGTGAAGAGATTGGCCCCAAGGAAGCAGGATATGTAGAGAGAAAGGCTTTAAGAACAGTTTCTGCTCAAGGGCAGTCTTTGGAACCTCGTAGTTACCCATGTTCGTTCTGCTCCAAAATATTTTATAGTTCTCAGGCATTTGGCGGGCATCAAAATGCACACAGGAAGGAAAGGAGTAAGACAAGGCGCGCTCAAGAATCTCGTATGACTTTTGAACAGAGGCTCCGCAGCCTAGCACCTTCACCACCAGCTTTTACTCCTGAGTATGTTTCATGTACCAGCATATTGAATACATATCTCTCTTCAAGAGTCCATCCTACCATTGATGGAGTAGCTGCAGGAGGAGGAAAGGGAATATATGGGTGGGCTTGCCCTCTAGCTGGGAATCAACCCAATGTATGTGAATATTTTCCTTCGGCTTTCTCTAAGAATTTCGATTGTATGGGACGAGTATCCCCACTTCGTAAACGAGTCCGAACTGGTGATGCTCAGTTTTGTGAGACGGATTTGGCTTTGCCAACAGATGAACATATGCTTGACTTATCCTTGAGATTGTAACTTGTGACCAAAAATCAACTGGTGTACCTCCCGAATCAATAAATTACCTTATCTTGTTTTTTGTCTTTATCATTTCAGGACTCCAAAGAAGCGCTTTTCTTACCATAAAAGTTCTGTGTTACTTAAAAATCTGGAGATGAAGAAGATGACTTTGTATGGTTGTATACGTTTAAATGGAGCTTTTTCCTCTTTTGGTAATTTTGTTTTGATTTTTGGGTGATTGCGCATCTTCACCTTTTTCTGAGGGGTTTGACCTATTGACCATGAACTATTTGTGCCGCTTAAGTTTCAGGCATCTATCAGTTGTTTTTTTGCTGTTCCTATTTATAGTTGTGGACTTTAGTTCAATTCAGAAATTATGATTTTTCATGTTTTCATGAGCATCAAATTAGGGATATTCATCTTTAAGGGATAGGCTGTATATATTCTGAAACCTGTCTCATGTCGTAAACAGTTTACAGTGAAACCATTTTCTGTCAGTTGTTTACTGTTGCTGTGCAATGTACACATGCCATGAAATTAGTTATAATCAAATATGGGAAAGCAATTTACATGCACTGAAGAATAACAGGCATCCGCTAGTATTTATAACATACATATAATTTTCTATTGACGTAATTCTTGAAGTTTTTTAGGTGCAAGTGCTAGTATTTATTGTATCTGCACTGATAACACATCCAAAATAGAACCACTGTATTGCCCATTATATATAGTTGTCCAGACTGGAACAAGCTATTTTTACGCAAGACAGAGAAAGGGAACCGAATAAAATCTACTTATAATAGCTGTAAACTAGTGGGCGATATTGGTTTTAGAATTCGGCTGACACCAATTCTGCCAATTATGTGGCCCACACGCTGTGTGCAATATCCAAACCCAAACCCCTTTCTCACTGCAATTCATCCACACGAAAGAATTTAGTATGCTTTAATTATGCTAATTGTTGAATTTAGTCAATGAAATGATCTCTTGAGCAGTAGAATTTTGAATTGCCGGTAGAATTTTGTTATCAATGATATAATATTGTAAAGGAGGAGAGTATTTTTTTATTTTTATGATTTATATTATTTTGTATGGATATTTTTGTTGATTTTATCTTCAAATGAACATTTTGATATATTAATTTTTTTAGCATAAATCAATTTAATTAATTCACTAGGCTTATCTTTTTAATTAAATAAATCAAATTATTTAATTATCTCCTATAGCTCCTGATTTAATTAAATCACTCATATGCATTTTCCTCTCATTTGATTTAAAATAAATACAAAAATTCAAATCAAATGTCATATCACCTAAACTCCTGTTAGATTAATCAAATCTTGATTAGTTTAATCCTAATCATCTGAATCCTCTAGATTCATCCACTTGCACAATAAATCATTTAAATTGATTTATTAAAACATCTATTTCCCTCACAAGGGCATATTCCTATTCCCTCATTAACTCTCTTGTTTGACTTTTTTGGCCAAACACAATTCCCCCCAAAAAACCTTCAACCACATTCATTTAATGTCATTTTCAAATTTGAAATTGGCACATTGGCTAAAACTTGCACAAGCATGGGCCAATCACTTTGAGGCAAGTGGCTCTCTCTTACTTGTTGGGTTTTAGTCCCACATTTCTCAATCTTGGCCTCTCCTCTCTCAATTTATCCTATAAATTCAATACCTTTTCTCTCATTTATCATCTACAATTTGAGCACTATCACTATAGGAAACCTGAATTCACCAAGCACCTCATTGTCTATCATCTTCATTCAAGCTTATCAAGGATTGGGAAAGGGCTGTCTTCTACACAAACGATAGGACCAATCCATCATAGAATAGATATACTTCATGTCTTTTTTTCATGCTTGGATTAGTTTTGTCATTTATTTTGAAGAATGTTGTATTATTCTATGAGGATATTGGAGTTGTGCTAACCATTTGCAGATTTTGATGTCCACAAGTCAACTATCAACTCATTGACATTCATTGTCATCACTTATCTCTTTTTTCATTACTAATAAGTCCACCTAGAGGCCAAAAGCATGACTATGGAGGTTTCATATTTCAACACCCAATAGGTTTCCAATAGTGTTCTTTAGTGGGCCACCCTCCCTCCTTAACACAAATATTATCAAAGTGAATATCTTTTCTAAGTACAAAAGATTAGTCTTTATTATAAAGGGAATCATGTCACTCAAGATAGAATCACACTAAAGGTGGACCAAATCTCAACTATAATTGTGTCCTTGTATGTGGCTAAAAATAGATAGGCGAACATGACAAGTTCAATGATGATATGACAACCTAACACAGTACCCATGTGACAAGAAATGATTTCCTCTCTACTAATCCTTTCACAGCTAGAGGCTATGTAATGTATACATGAAAATGATGATATGAGAACCTAACACATGACCCATTTGCAACAAATCTCTCATAGCTAGAGGCTATATAATATATGCATCATGCAAAGTGTCATTTCAATGTTTGCGTGCCATTTTTCCTATAGTTTCTAGAGGATTCTTTGTAAAAATAACTACCCTAATTTGAACTTTCTACTCTTCCCCACAATATTATTATCGCATGCAATGATGGTAGTGTAGCCTAGAATTATTGATGAATTTTAATCCTAGTTAAGTTGGGTATCAACGAAGAACAAAAATTGATAACTATATATGAGAAATGCTTATAGGGGTTTCCAAGATCTGTACTAGTTAATCTTTTTTCTTTTACTATTTTATGTTAGCTCTACCATTAGTTGTTTACATTACTACAATTTTTCTAGTGTTGACTTCATTTAGATTGCCAACAATTTATCTGTATAAGTTGATAAGTTTTAACTTGTTCCTTCTATTCATTATGTAGGTAGTGGACCATCTTTGATGTTCTGAAATTGAAAGTTATATCTGCTCTTTTTTCAACAAAGTGCTTGAAAGCTGCTCGTACCTCCATTTCATAATAATTTTCTTGGCAGATTCCTTTATAGATGTCTTTTAGATAATTACCTTCATTCCTTTCCTCTTTAGGTGAACATTTTTTCCATTCCCTTGGTTATGTTCTAGGTGCATTAATCATAGATGTGCTCCTTCAATGGGTTTTGCAGGGTTCAAGTTTAGCATTATGCCATAGTACTTTATAAACAAATTAATAAGGACAATCAAGAATAAATTATTTTTAGAATTGATGGTAAAATATTTTTGAATATATAAAAGGTATATTTTTTTTATATAGGAAAGAGGTTCTAATAGTGGTGCACACTAATTTTAGGGGTTTACATGACATTGTATGTACTATATTAACACTAAAACATTATATATTTATGTAGAAAAGAATGTGAACATTCTAAATATTTTAGTTTCACCATCTTTCTAACATTCTATAGAAACATGTCTAGAGACATGGATGAGGCAGATTAATCTAAATGATTATTTTTGGGGTCAAAATATAATTGAGGCATTTTTCAAATGTGTATCCCTTAGCCCACTTGAAGTTAGCTTGGGTAGTTAATAGAGATTTGAAGGTGTAGAACAATGAGAAAATCATAAAATATGAGATACATACACCTTATGTTAAAGAAATGTTCAAGTAGTCTCAAATAAAGTATAAGTGTCATCATGATTGACAAAGGGTTGAACAAAAAATATAAACTTGTGACAATGTTTAAGTACACTTACAGAAGGAGAGATTTCAAGGACCTCATGGAAAGATAAAACCTATTAGGTACTCTTTGCTCAAATCATTGAACAAGTGGGAGAGAAAGCTTTTCAAGTAGTAATACCTCAGCACATGAAGATTTATTCAATAATCAATTTGTAGATAATCTTTGTATGTTTGACTATTTGATGTTGGATGAAGTGGAAGGTGTGTTTTTATTAGATGACTTAGACTCAAGTGGATAAGAAGAGTTGAAAGGAACTATGTGGTTGTAGAAAAGAGGTAAGAACAAGATGAGGTGAGCATGGAACATGTCCAATAGGGTTGAAAGATTAATTTCTAAGAAAATTAAATTGGTTTACCAAGGATGATGTGTGCAAGAAGTTCCCAAATAAGCTAAATTTCTAAGATTCTTGTCCAACTAAAGAATCCTAATTGGGGAGATGTGATTTGAAAACTAGGTCAAATCATATTGGACCTATGGGCTCATCAAATTCATTATTGTTAAGAAGGTTGTTAGTTATAGATCAGGGAAGGATGTGATGATATGTCAAAAGAGTGTTTGAAGTGATCTAAAGCACCTCAAGGATTTTTTGGAACATGTTGTACACTTCTAGAGTAAATGGAAAACATCCTCTATTGCATCAATTTTATTTATCCCACATAAAAAGTTTCCCCTCTATTATAAGGTGTATCAACATGAATTTGTACCCCTAACGCAAATTCCCTTTTGACCCTTAACACTTTAGAAAATCAAAACCAGAGGTTTAATTCCACTTAAGCCCGCTGCTTGCATTCCACTTGGCACCTATTTTGTGTGTCGGTGGGGGCATTTATGTTGGGGATGCCCATGCAACATGTAGACATCCACACGGCGCGCTTACTTCCCTGGAAAATTCCTATGGCTGGAGACTGCAAAGGCATTACATTTTTTATTGGAAGTCAAAGAGTAACGACCCTCTTCGGTTGGCCGACTCGAATATGGCCATTTTTCATCAATCTCTTCATAATCTTCACTCTTTCATCCATAACTCTCTTCAACAGAAGTTTTGAACAAGTTGGCACACTCTCCCCATGCATTGAGCATTTCATTTCCAAGCTCTGTAGCGACACCATTCACTCCATTGCAGAAATCCACTACTCTGTCACTCCAATAGGGCGAGTGTAGGACATACACCATGGCAATAGAGGCTTGGGTCCCTCTCGTTCACTCCTCCATGAGCCTTGAGTGTTTTGGATGAAGGCGGTAAGCTCCTAGAATCTTTCCTTTTGCTTTCGATTGAGTAAGCATGTATTCATTGTGTTTTGTGTTACATAGCTTGTATTTTCTTTCCTTTATAATCTATTTCTATTATTCCAAACTTGGTTGTCCGTGGAGGTGGAAACACCAAGATGGGGGTCTAACTAGGGCAGGCCCCTATACAACCCCAATAATTTCTCCCTTTATTGTGTGCAGGTGGAGAGAACTTGGAGCGAGTTGGCGAGGAGAGAATTGTACGAGATCATCTTCATCACCTTGGTGGTAATAAATTTCCTTTATCATATTCGTATCTACATTTCTCTTTACTTAATCTTGTTTTATTAGTTTAAACATCTCTAGACTAGGCTGGTAGTCTCTCCTTTTGAGTTTGATTTCTGTCTTTTCGGCTCTCTTGTTGTACGGATTCCGATGCACCTATGAGATGCCAACACACTTGTGAGATGCCAGCACGCCATGTTTTCGTCCTGGAACTGCGCTTTCATCCTTAAACAAAGAGCTATTTGAGACATGAATTTGACTCTAAAGGCTGACTCATCTAGTCTCCTTCCAACCTTTCAAATTGCAGAGTCATTAAAGGACACATAATCATCATCATTCTCATCCTCTTCATCCTAACTATCCTTTAAATTGAGGTGGGTTAGGGTAGCCTTTCCACTCTTGGCCTTTCGTGACCTGGGGCCTTGCAGTGGGTGGTCCCCCTCTCTCACATTTTTGGTGAACTTGACATGAACCATTTTGATTTTAAACTGTGATACTGAAAGTTCCTTTCCTTGTATCCTAAAAGTGTTGTAGGTGTGAGTGTTGTGATGCTCTCACCTCACAACCCAACCTATGTCCCCTAGTAGGCATAGTTGCAAGGTTCCAAAGTATTGCGTAATGAAACCTTAACTGGGTCACTACCGTATCTCATAAACCTTAGGAGGCTCTATAGAAGTACCATCTAGTGTGCGTGATGGCCTCTTTCCTTAATCAACCTATTCTCTCTACACAGACTGTGAGTAACGGTACGAGCATAAGCTTTACTTCATAGGACTTGCCGATGGTCTCTAATAAAGATCCATCTCCTCTTTACATTCCTACAAGGATAAATGGGAACACGGTAGCAGGTGTTCTTGTTGATCCAACATAGCAAGTGAACATTATAATTGAGGAGATCATATTGATTAACTTCCTACACAAGGATGGATATGATGCACTTGAAAGTACCATCCGCACACATGAAGGAATTTTTATACCTCCTATAGGGAGTATTATCCTATTAGTCCTTGTTGGACCTAAATCTGTAAGTCTTAAGTTTGACATCATCCCAGGGTCTGAACTCTTTAGAGTGAAGCTAGGTATCCCTTGGCTAGTAGCTATGAACACAGTTCTCTCGGTTATACACAAATGTCTAAAGTTTATTCACAGAGGTTCCGTACATGTCCATGACACCAGTTACAAACCACTAGTTGCATGTGGCAACTATACCTTGGATTACTTTTGGCCTACCTCTCTTGGTCCTCTCCCACCTAGGAAGGACCTCCTACAACAGAAGTATCAAAACTATAAGAAGGGGCGTGTTAGGCCAAAATTTAGGTAGCCTCCTTCTCCCTATGCTATCTCGCATAGAGCTTGCTTAAAAGCTGACAGTGATACTGCCAAGGCATGTAGAAGAGAAGAAGAGAAGCACTCTCGAGATCCTCCTTCTTCCTCTTCCATGGTTCAACTTGATTCTTCCTCTCGTCTTTCTGTGGTACAATCCACTTCTATCTTGCATTTGCGAGAGAATCCCATGGTGCCCGCTTGGTGGAAGGCCAAGCGTCCTACATTTGAGGTTCCTGTCTTACCGATGGAGCCTAGGCCCATTCGGTACAAAAGACATAAAGTCCCCCATGTAGAGTCCTCTTTGTCTCAGCCTCTAGGACCTCCTATTGTTCCTGCTCCCAAAATAATAAATGGGAAGAGGCCCACTGCCGAGGTGTTAGAGTCAACTCCTCCTGCCATTTCCAAACTTTCCACTCCTCCTTCCATCTAGGAGTCTTCCCTTCCACTGGAGACAGTCGTGGAGGATACTCCCATGGTTGAGCAGGATCCTTTTGACCCTTCACGAGTTCCTGCTTCCGATGCGAAGAGTCATAGAAATTTCCTTGTGCACGAGCGTAAGAACCGGTGAAAGCCTATCCTAGGCGAGCAAGCCTCCTTATAGAAGAAGGAGGATGAGAAGACCACATCTCATTTTGTGTCTTCCTCTTTCCCTCCTTCTATCCATGGATATCTTCCAGCTCCTTCTATGAGCACACATGCACCCACAAAAGATACAAGTGTTAATCGATCCTTCAGCGAAGCCACCATTATTGACTTACGTCCTAGATGTATTGCCTTTCCCAAAGCCCATGGACATGGTGAACACTTTGGTTGTGTCCACTGCGGTTCTTTCCTCTTCTTCCTCACCACTCCTTATTTCATCTATGGGGAGTTCACCTCCCCCGATGAAGAAGAAAGTAGAGCATGGCCCCTCTAGCAATAGAGAACATAAGAAGATCCCACCTTCTCCGAAAGGTGGCCACAAATTGACTTGTTCTGTCTTAGTGACGGAACCAATCCTAGCCTCCCCCGATTTTCTCACTACTCTTGAGTCTCTTAGTGAGCCTAGCAACAAACGTCGGGAGAAAACTCCTCTGTCCGTCGAGGTAAACCATGGCACTCCTGTCAAGTGCATGTTTAACTCGGTGGATGAAGTCCTGACCTTGTCAGCGATCTACACTAGGTCATTGACTCTAGACCCACAAGAGCTAAGTGACAAAGATCTTACAGGTCCCTTTGCTTTGGCCCTTGTTAAGGGAGGATCAAAAGCTCCTCCCCTTAACATTACACCATTGCAAGCTCGTCTTCCTTCCTTCGATGATCTAGAATGAGAAGCTGATGACCTCTTGGTCGACCAGTGTTAGGGGGAGACCCTCTTCTTGATCTTTAGATTAGATATGTGTGTGTGTCATGACATGTGCTTCCCCTGTTATCATGCTACATGTTCTTGGATGACCCTCGTCACCCCTGTTGGTGCGTGGATATAGGTGTGTTGTTGGTGTTGTAAACCTTCCTCTATAAGTGTCGTCATTCTTCCATGTTTGTGATTGACTTTCGATAAATTGGGGACGATGCAAAGCATCGAGAGCATTTAGGCCTCCTTCCATGTTGACCCAATTTTTTATTTTACTTTGTCTTCCATGCATTCTTCTTGATCTTTTTGGGTATTGATGATCATTCACCTCTTACTACGGTTACCTACTATTTATAAATAAAGATAGATCTAACCCTATGTAACTAGATCCCCTCGTGGCCTCTATGTGTGATTTATTTTCTTTATCTTTCCACTTTATCTTTCTCTCATCTTTGCCTTAGTTGTCCCTTTCATGTGTGACAACACACCTTCTACAGTACTTGGTCTTTAGAAAATGCATTTGTTGTCAAAGGAATCTTTTCTCAAAGACCCTTCACACAATTCCTTGTTGGAATTGCATTCTCAACTTAGAAACCCAATAGAACGTGTTTCCTTCATCATGGGTTCATAAAGAAAGGACTTGAAAATCCTCTTCCGAACTGGGAATGATCTTAGTCTTCCCCTCACATGAGCACATCTCCTTCCTTTCGAATTCCTTGATGAAGTGAACATATTTCAAAAGGATTCCTTGGTGATGAATCAACTTGAAAAGGAAGACATTAATATTTTTGAACAACATGTCCCTTGAGTGGACCCTGCCTCTTCACATCGGGTTCCCAAGGGACCCCTTAAATTTTTTTTAACAAATTCCTATGGCATCTAGCTTGGGGGCAACCCAACTAGACTATCCTCGCATCCTTACGTCTAGCTTGGGGGTAGCCTAACTAGACCTTACTTTTCAAATAACGTGTCCCTTGAGTGGACCCTCCTTCCTTTTGAAGGGTTCCCATGGGAGCCTTTGAAAGCTTTACAACTTAGCGATGGTCTACATGACTATTCGTTCACTGGCCTGTGCGGCCGCTTCCTGATGTGTTCTATCTGCGGTTAAACATGTCACCATCTTTGGCTCTGCAGAGTCTCCTTTACTTGGTTTCCTCCATGTTAGAGTTCTTGGAGTATACCTTCCTTGCAGGTCTACGAGTCTGTAAGGTGCTTTTCCTAGTTTCCTTCATGTGAGAGTTCTTGAAGGATACCACCCTTGCAGGACCGTGAATCTATAAGGTACTTTTGTGCTTCACCTTTGGAGTTCTATGAAACTATGAAGTCCTCTCTTGCACTTTTGAGTTCACCAGACTGTGCTCTTCTTCTTCTTCAGTTCAGGTATACATCTCTTACTCTGTTACTTCTTTACTACTCTACTTTACTGAAGCACTCATCAATACTCATGCTCGCTAAAGTGGGGGAAAATGTATCAACATGAATTTGCACCCCTAACGAAAATTCCCTTTTGACCCTTAACACTTTAGAAAATAAAAAATAGAGGATTAATTCCACTTAAGCTCGTTGCTTGCATTCCACTTGGTGCCTATTTTGTGTGTCAGTGGGGGAATTTCTATAAGGGACGTCCGCGCAGTGTGTAGATGTCCGCGTGGCACGCTTACCTCCCTAGAAGATTCCTGTGGCTGGACACTGCAGAGGCATTACATTTTAAATTGGAAGTCAAAGAGTAACATCCCTCTTCGGCTGGTCGACCCGAATATGGCCATTTTTCATCCATCTCTTCATAATCTTCACTCTTTCATCCTTAACTTTCTTCAGCAAAAGTTTTGAACAAGTTGGCACACTCTCCCCATGCATTGAGCATTTCATTTCCAAGCTCTGTAGCAGCACCATTCACTCCATTGCAGAAATCCACTACTCTGTCCCTCCAATAGGGCGAGTGCAGGACATACACCATGGAAATAGAGGCTTGGGTCCCTCTCGTTCACTCCTCCACAAGCCTTGAGTGTTTTGGACGAAGGCGGTAAGCTCCTACAATCTCTCCTTTTGCTTTCAATTGAGTAAGCACGTACTGCTTGTTGTGTTTTGTATTTTGTAGCTTGTAGTTTCTTTCCTTTATCATCTATTTCTATTATTCCAAACTTGGTTGTCCATGGAGGTGGAAACACCAAGATGGGGGCATGATTGAGGCAGGCCCCTAAAAAGCCCCAACAATTTCTCCCTTTATTGTGTATAGGTGGAGAGAACTTGGAGTGAGTTGGCGAGGAGAGAATTGTACAAGATCATCTTCGTCACCTTTGTGGTAATACATTTCCTTTATCGTATTCGTGTTTGCATTTCTCTCTACTTAATCTCATTTTATCAGTTTAAACATCTCTAGACTAGGCTCGTAGTCTCTCCTTCTGAGTTTGATTTCTGTCTTTTCAGTTCTCTAGCCATACGGATGCTAGCGCACCTGTGAGATGCCAGTGCACCTTGTTGTCATCCTGGAACTACACTTCCATCCTCAGACAGAGAGCTTTCTGAGACACAAATTTGATTCTAAAGGTTGACTCGTCTAGTCTCCTTCTAACCTTCATGATTGCAGAGTGATCGAAAGATGCATAATCCTCATCATTCTCATCCTCATCATGCTAACTATCCTTTAAACTGAGGTGGGTTAGGGCAGCCTTTCCGATCTTGGCCTTTCGTGACTTGGGGCTTTGCAGTGGGTGGTCCTCCTCTCTCACGTAAGGGAAGAATTTTCATTGAGAAATCAAAGCATGAAATTGAAAGGTTTCTTAATTGAATTCACCTTTTAGAAATTTATTCTTCCATTTTGTTACCTAGGAAAGAATAGAGTAATACATTATAGAGGTGGTAATTGTATCTTAAATTTTATGCAAAACTCTACCTAATAGGTGCACAAAAAATCCTTTGTAGAAATTGATCAAAAAAATAGGTAGCAAATTTTGCAAGAAACCAACCCATAAAGTTTTAAAAAAAATTCCATGCCCAATATATTTTTTTGGTATGGTGGCACTTCCATAAAATGTCAAATGCTTCTACAACTAATTGGTTGCCTTTGTAAAACTCCAAAAAAAGAGAAAAAACATGGTATGGGTACTTATTATGATTCCCCAACTAAAACAATACGGGAATACTTAAACATATCACATATAGGGAAAGACAATAAATATGCTCAATAAATAAAGGGGAATACCTTCCCTTGCTTCCAAAGACTAGTCAAATAAAGAACCAACCTTTGATTCCCCTAGACTTTCAAGAAAAGTCCACAAAGCACAAGGTGAGCCACATCAAGCTAAAAACTAGTAAAAAGGAGGAAAATATGCATTAGAACACCAAGGAAGCTACAATAAGCCTCAAGACACAATGATGGAAAGCATGCCTTCCTATAGGACAAATAATAAATACCCTCACACCAAAGCTCACAAAGGGAATAAATTACCAAGATTCTCCAAACTCTCAAATTGTACAAGGGTTTCACTCAAGCTTTTCTCTTGAATTTTTTGTTTTAAAAATAGAATAATGAAATAACATAATGGACTTCCTTTATATAAGGAAGAAAACTAAGTCAACAAGAAACTAGATTTATTCCATCCCCAACTCAAGAGGTTCAACTCAAATAATAACAAAAAAGGATAGTAAAGAACTAAAAAAGATTTCAACATGCTCTAAGAATCTTTCATGTAAAATGGAAACCCAACTTATAATCGAAGAGCTCAATAAATTAAATAAAATTCACTAAAGGGATTTAAATCCCAAAATTTAACACACTTTACAACTTTCTCTAGTAGTGTGTAAATCATCCAAAACTCACATATACGAGAAACAAATTAGAGGATGTGAGAAAATAAACTCACAAGAGCTTCAATGTCTCCTAGTAGATCATAGAGACTACACAAACTTGTCAACACATAAAACAAGGTTTCACAATTCCAAATAGTAAAGTGAGATAGTAAGTGATATCCATGACATTCTTCTCCACTTACATTTCCATTCATCATGCACCTGTATAAATCGTCCACACTCAATCCACACAATAAATCCAATAATATAGATCATAGTTGAACCACAATTACACCAATATAGCAATATGTTCTTGTGCATGAAAATAAAGTTACATAAAAAATCTCAAAGCATGATAATCAAACCTATCATTTATATCTACATTATCATAATTATGGTATAATGCAAAGCACAAATCACAATTATTCTTTTACAATACAATGTACAAGTGACATTCTAGTCAAACTTGTACAACTCACAGAATGACATTATAGCCAAACCTGGCTTCAAACCATGTATATACAATGCAATCATATAATCATGAAAAAATAATTAATACCACAAGCCAACACCTATGTAATCATAGAAATCTCATGTCAGAATACAATGCATACAACATCATAGATAATCCATCTACCCAAGAATTTATGGAATCAAGAAAAGCATAAGCATTACTAGGAAATCAAGACATGGAAGGAATCACTCATGGGTGGGCATTACAAAATAATCCTATAAATATATATATATATATATATATATATATATGTGTGTGTGTGTGTGTGTGTGTGTGTGTGTGTGTGTGTGTGTGTGTGTGTGTGTGTGTGTGTGTGTGTGTGTGTGTGTCCATAAATATTGCCGTGGAAGTATCTTAATCTCTGAAATTTCTTCTCAATTTACAAATTATGATGTTAGATGGGTATGCATGCTATAACTTGTTTTGTAGGTCATTGGGGAAATGAAAATCACCTATGCATATTTTTGTATGTCTCATAGGAATTTCAGTTTGTAGTGTAGTAAAATGCATACCCTTTCATTTTCACACTTGTTTGGGCTCGCCTTGATTTATTTATCCCTATTTATGTCTTAATTAGTCCTATTTTATCCAAAATCCCTATGAATTATATATTTATTTGGCTAATCTCGACATTCTCCAATGCATAAATTATAATTTAATGATTTCATATGTGTGTCCCTGATTTTTGGGTCGGGACTAAAACACCACCTAAAGCATCTTTTTCCCCCAAGGTTTCGAGACCCTGATTTTGAGGCATTTAAATTAGGCCCCTTTTTGGTGTATGTGCCCCAAGTTTTATGACTTGGGACTAAGACACCACCTAGGGCACCTTAGTCCTCCTTGAGTTATTTTTGAGATTTAATTTCAAATTCTCGTAGTATTTAGTCTCCTTTATTTAATGAATTCATATGTTGGCTTAGTGTGATGTAGTTTCAGGATATTAAGCATAGATAATTATAAATACAAGGTTTATTCATTCATTCTCATCAAGCCTTTTGTGAAAGCATTCCTAATAGAAAATTGAGTTCACAAGAACATTCAAGAGCATTTCTATCAAGCACTTGGAGCCATTGTCAAGATTCAAGCATCATATCAAAGATCTTCTTGCGTCATGTGTGTTGTTGTGCTAACATTTGTGATGTAGGGTTTTGATTCAAGCAAGCAATTCAAGTTCATATCTTTGATTCAAGATCCATATCCATTGTAGACATTTCACACAAGTTTGTAGACTTTACAAGGGTTTGGTGAGTTGTAGCATTACATGTTGTTCATTCATCATTTCCCTTCATTCTATTCTATTTCATTTCAAGGTTTAATTGCCAACAAGGGGTTTGACCAAGGAAAACCCCCATTTGCTAACAATCACCAATTTTTTCCCTTCTTTCATATTTGTGATTGCAGATTTAGGTTGGAGACTTGAAGATCATTTAAAGTGAAAAGTTGAAAAGTTGCTTTGCAAAGTTGTCATCTTCATAGAAACTCACCTACAGGCCGAATCCAAAAGTTTCAGAACATCAGATCTGCGAAGAAGTAAGTGCAGACCTTGGAGCTTAGGACCACATTCAAAGTTTTACAGAAATTTAGAATGGGACTAATACGCCACCTTGGGCATCTTAGTCCTCCCAAGCATATTTTGTAGAGATTCCTTTAGATCCTGATTCGACATCTGAAGATTCTACATTTTCCCCAAAAAGTACCAGCGGGACTAAGACAACAGTAAGGGTGTCTTTATCATCGCTAACACTTTTTGATAACTTCTTTGGATTTCTAGAATCCTCACAACGTTTCCAGACAAGTCCTAAGTACACACATCCTCTCTTGTTGATACATAATTTCATCATTTGCATCTCTCATTTAGCTTGCATAGCTAGGTTTTGTGAGTTGAATGTTCATTTGTATTTTCCAAGCCTTTGCTTGGTGGTGAACCCTTAAAAGTTAAAAGAACTCCCTCCTAGGTCCTCCTCATTGAGAATTGACTCACCTTGTGAGGTTGATAATCAATCCAATTAGGACTCCTAGGAAAATTTTGAGTGATTAGTGGAAAGAAGGGTGACATTATATATCACTCCCCCCTTTTTTCCACATTAATCATTTTGGTAAACACGACCTTGTTGAGCATTCATTTTATGATTTGGAGTCCATTAAATTCTTAGACCTAGATTGCATTGCATCTTGCATTAGTGAAGTTGCATCTAGGGTTTCTCATCTTTAGTGAAATTTCATCTAGGTTTTCTTGCATTTGCATTAGTGAAAGTTCATATAGGTTGAATTTTTGCTTTCCTGCATCATTTCATTTCATTGAAAAACTAAAAAGTGCATTGTTAATAGAATCTTAATTACATTTAAAAACATTCTTATTGCATTCAAAATTGAAAAAATTGCATTCAACATTGCATCTAATTGCTTGTTATTAGTTAGTTTTCCTTGCATTCATTGGCATAATTTTATATTTCTGAACATCAGCATCCTAAATAGGAAATTTGTAAACACCATAGACAATAAAAAAATTCTATTTTTCTAAGAAAACCTCTGCTAGGACTAAAACACCCTTCTTGGCATCTTAGTCCCTCTCAAGGTTTTTGGCTCAGAAGTCTCTCTCTGTTGTTTCTTATCTGTTTGAGCCTCTGGAACTTCAAAATCTCACCAATAGGTCCAAGACACCTAACTGGCATCTTAGTCCTTGTTGACTTTGGATTTCTAATTTTTGGGATCTAAAATTTCTTTTTTGTGCTTTTGTGGGATGCCTTTACTTTTCTATTTGAGTTTCAAGAATTATTGTTATTTCAATTTCTTTCATTTCAAGTGTAATTGCAAGCATATGATATTGTGTTCATTACACTTTCTACAGTTTATCCCATGTATCAACTTTAGTACTTGGTGTCCTGCTGCTAATACTATGGTTAGACGAAGTGCGAGACTCATGGCATCCTATGATAAACGCTCATTTTGGATCTTAGGTTGTCAAGCTCTCTTACTTCTAGTGTTGGCATTAGTTCACTAGGTATGGACCATACCTTTGATACCTCTTTTTCTATACCTACCTTACCTACAAATGTTATTCCAAGTGCTCAAATAATGGTTTACCATATCCCTCAAGAAAATATAATGAAAATGCATGAAGACCTAGCTCATTTACAAGATAGTGTGAGTGCTAAAAATATTTCCAACACTATTATACCTGCCATAGATAGTATTCACCACATGATGGAAAGTGATGAAGGACTAGAAGTTGTGTGTAACATAACTAAAATATTTGGAAAATATCTTTCTTCCACCACTAATTGTGCTCAAGCTTCAAACAAAATGCAAAAGCATAGAGGAATTCAAACTCCTCCATCTTCAACCATAACCTCAATTCCCACCTATATCAATCCTCAAATGACCACAACAATGCAACCAAAAAGTATCATTTTTCCTACCTTGAACATTTCCACTAGTGATCCCTATACCTATGTGGCATCTAATTTTATATCTCCTCCCGTAAGCTATCCATTCATGAGTCCTTCCAACACATAAAAACCACTGCCATATTCATCTCCATCACACACTACAAGCAATTATCAAGTATCATTGGTCATCTCTTACAAAACCTTTCATCGATTCAATGTCAAGTTTCCACCATAAATCAAAATCAAAATGGTCCACCTTCATACTATGTAAAAAGTAACCCACTAGCCTTGGAGATATATTGAGAACTCTAGTGCCACAAGGTATAGAGATCCATAGATTTGAGAAATATGGGGGAAAGGGAGATCCTCCTAATAATGTTAATGCTTTTACTACTTTTTGTAGTGAATTTATCCTTTAGGATGAACTTCTGGCTAAATTTTTTCCCCGATCCTTGAAAGAAATTGCCTTGGATTGGTTTTTTGCATTACTGAATAACTCAATTCGTTCATTCAATGAACTTGTTGAGGCCTTTATTAACCATTTACAAGTGCATATGGTTCCTAAAATGACATTAGTTGATTTCATGAGATGCAAGAAACATGAGGGTGAAAAAGTCACTGAATTTATTTCATGCTACTAATCGCTTTATTCCCAAATCAATGTGAAGATTCCCCATTCCCACCTCCAAAAGATGAACTCATAGAAAATTTACAAAGAAAGATAAGAGATAAGCTCACCATGATGAAATTCCCTTCATGAATTTATGCACTGCCCTTCAAGACTATCAAAATTTCGTAAGTATTACTGAGCCAAAAACCACCACTACCCATCCTAAAAATTTTGAAGCTTCAAACAAAAACACTTACCAAGCTTTTAGAATACAAAATAAAAGTTTTCTTCAAATAAATTCCACCTCTCAACCTACCCAACTAGTTGATACACAAATAGTTGCTATAAAGAATAATGATCCTTATATATTTGGGGATCTACAAAGGTAATTTAAACCCTTGCCCAACACATTTCATAACATTATGACCCAGCTCTTAAAAACAAAAACATGCTTACCTTACGACCTGTCCGACCCCTTGAACCTACCAAGCCATTATCTCTAAGCTTTAGACACAATGCCTATTGTTCTTATCTCCAAAAAAAAGGACATGATATGAAACATTGCAAGCATCTTAAACATCTTTTGCAAGACCTCATTGATTCCAATCATATCCTAATTGGAGGTATGAATGATAAAGGCAATAATTTTTTAGCTCCTCCCAACCAAACCTTGCAAATATTTACCAATCCCATGCTCAACCGTAATGTTTCATTTGTTAAGGCTAGTGAAACTAAGCCTAATGTGATGAATGCTGACACAAATGATGAGAATATGAGCAATCATGAACAAAATCCTATAGATGGTGATGAACAAAGTCCTATGGATACTAATGAACAAATTCCTATTGATACAATGATAGGAGTGATTGGAATCGAGCCTCATAAATAGAAAACCATTGTCATTACTTTCTCTTCAGAAGAAAAAAATAAACATGCACTTGATGGTCCTCTTTACATAGTCGATAGATTCAATAACAAGCCCACTCATAGGATTTTAATTGATCCCTTATGTGGAGAGAATATGATCATAGAAGAACTATTATATGTGCATGAACTCATTCAAGATAAATATGATAAACCAAAAGCATGGATTAAAGCACATGATGGTTTTGTTCATGCTACGATGGGCTCAATCACGCTCCCATTACAAGTAGGACCAAATAAATCAAATGTATCATTCTCTATCATATCTAATTTGGACCAATTTCATGTAAAGTTAGGCTACAAATGGCTTCAATCCATGAGTGCGGTCCCATCCATTGTCCATAAGTGCTTAAAGTTTCCAGTTGGCAATGAAATATTCACAGTAAATCATATTGGCTTTAGACCCTTGTCTTCTCATGGAAACATATCCTTAGATTATTTTTGGCATGAGCCCATGGAACCTATAAGACCCTGCGAGGATTTCCTTTTCCTATCCTACCAAAGATTCAAAGAAAAATGCATAGCCAAACTATCCCATGAAAAATTTCCTCCACCCATGATTGAACCTCAACCCATGCTTAAACCTCTACTACCTAAAGAAAGCAATGATCAACCTAAAGCCCCTACACCAAACCAAGACCCATCCATGAAAAATTCCTTACCTATTTCTTACAAGAGACCTAGAGAAAATGAAACAAGTCCTAATCCACCTCCTAATAAAATTGATAAAGCCAAAGAGAAAGTGGTTGAACAACCTTCATGGTTTCTTTTGTTCTTCCCTCCCAAGAGCACAACCTGAAAACCATAATAAAAGAAAATGGAATACTAGAGAGTGTAGGTGTAGACATTGTGCTATTGATCGAAAGATCAATGAAGAGAACAACATTGAAAATCAAGATCCAAACTTGATGGAAGCAATAAATGATGAGTCTCCTCCATTACCAAGACAAATAGATTCCATGTCTCCAACACAACAAGGACCATCACCTTCTATGGATATTATCATTCATCCTCCTATTGTGGTTAACCTAGATGATGATGAGGAAACAACTAAAATTTATGAGCAAGTGCATAATGAGTTGAATTTGTTATTTTCCTCTTCCATGAGCTTAAATGATAACAACCATGGTGATCCTCCTAAACCGAGTGATTCACCATGGGTTGAACTTGGTGATTCTCCTAGTACAACACTTGATGTGATCCCTCTCGCTAGTGATCTGCATTCCACATTTACTAAACAAGATTGGGATTTAGATGACCTACTAGATGGTTGATCTGCATGTGCTTTAGTAGTCATTTTAATTTCCTTTGTTTTTGTTTGATTGCATGTGTGTAACGTGTTCCCTCATGATGTTATGTCTAATGTTTCTCTCTATGTGCATTCCTCTATTTGTACCTTCATTCTTCTATATGTCTTATACTTCTTCTCTTCCTTGTTGAATCAAAAGGATTTCCTTTGATTCCACTCTCTTTTTGTCATTCTTCCAGTTCTATGTGTATTTTGGGAATGATGATAGTTCTAAGCTCTCTAATATCATTGCAGCAAAGATAGACACTGACCCCGAATCCATAGACCCCTTATGTGTTTCTAGGGGGCAACCCTCTTTTCATTTTCATTTTTTTCTGCTCTAAAGTAATTTCTCATAGCATGGTGTTAGCAATTTATTTAAAGTGGGGGCATACATTGGTATTATTTTAGCATGATTTCATTTACATTTTTCCTTTTCATGTTCCTTGATGTGATTTTCTTTCTTTATGCAATGCGTTTTTCTTCTTGGTGGTGTCTTTAGGTTTGACATCCTCTAAGAGCATGATATTTCCTTGTCCTCTCTTGGGAACATTATATACAATGTTCCCTAGGATGGGACCTTGCACTTGTCCTCTCTTGGAAACAAGATGAGACCTTTTGTTCTTGTCCTCTCTTAGAAGCATTGGGTATGATGTTCCCTAGGATGAGACATTGTATTTATCCTCTCTTGAAGATGTTCAGGACAATGTCCCCTAAGATTAAGACCTTGCATGAACTAAGCAAAATCCCTTTGAACATCCCTCTTTCTTGTTGCATTTTCCTTTTTTCCTTATTAAAATCATGAAGGTATGGCTTTGATATGGCCTCCCCGGGGCTTACCTAGTGAGAAAATAGCTTCATTAGCCCTTGGGAGCATGAATTTTTGTACCTTATTAAATTCATGGAGGTATGGATTTGATATGGTCCCCTGGGGCTCACCTACTAGACACCTAGCTTCGCTAGCCCTTGTGAGCGTGCATTTTTTTTGCATAATGGACAAAACATTCCACTTGTAAGACTTTTTGGAAAAATAGCCTAGACCTAGTCCACCATGTTGGATGGCTAATCGAAGCTTGATCCGTTGTATTTTTCCTTTTTTCTTTTTCTTTTTACTTTTTCCTATCTTTGATGGTGTATGTTAGTGATTTGGTTATGGCTTCATTTATCATCCACAAGAGTGTTCCTTTGTTCTTATGTTGGTTTTCCATAGGATCTTGATCTTGGTGGCTTTCCCACCCTCTTGATTATTATCATCCTATCTTATTAAAATTTGTACATTTGAACCCCTCTTGATTGTGTGGTTGGCTACTTTAGTGTGATTTTGAAGCAAGTTCATCCTCTCACTAATATGGGGGCTAAATGTAGTGTAGTAGAATGCATACCCTTGCATTTTCACACTTGTTTGGGCCCTCCTTGGTTTATTTATATCTATTTATTTTTTAATTTGTCCTATTTTGCATCCATAAGCCCTATAAATTATATCTTTTCCTAGCTAACCCCGACATTCTCCAATGCATAAGTGATAATTTAATGATTTCATCTATGCGTCCCTGATTTTTTGGCCAAGAATAAAACACCACCTAGGGTATCTTTGTTCCCCAAAGGTCTCAGGACCCTGATTTTGAGGCATCTTAATTGGGCCCCTTTTTGGTGTCTATGGCCCAAGTTTTATGACTTGGGACTAAGATTCCACCTAGGGTGTCTTAGTCCTCCTTGAGTTATTTTCGGGATTTAATTTCAAATTAAGATGGGGTTTAGCCTCCTTTATTTAATGAATTCATATGGCGGCATGGTGTGATGTAATTTTGATATATTAAGCATAAATAGGTATAAATACAGGGTTTATTCATTCATTCTCATCAAAGTATTTTGTGAAATAATTCCTAATAGAAAATTGATTTCACAAGAGCATTCAAGAGCATTTCTATCAAGCATTTGGAGCCATTATTAATATTCAAGCATCATATCAAAGACATTCTTTCATTGTGTGTGTTGTGCTAACATTTGTGATACATAGGTTTTTGATTCAAGCAAGTGATTCAAGTCCATATCTTTGATTCAAGATCCATATCCATTGCAGCCATTTCACACAAGTTTACAGACTTTACAAGGGTTTGGTGAGTTGTAGCAATGCATGTTGTTCATTCATCATTTCCCTTCATTCTATTTTATTTCATTTCAAGGCTTAATTACTAACAAGGGGTTTGACCAAGGCAAAACCCCATTCACTAACAATCAACAAGTTTTTCCCTTCTTGCATATTTGTGATTGTAGATTTAGGTTGAAGACTTGAAGATAGTTTGAAGTGAAAAGTTACAAAGTTGCATTGCAAAGTTGTCATCTTCATAGAAACTCATTGATAGGCCAGAGAAGTTTCAGAACCTAATATCTAAGAAGAAGTAAGTGTAGACCTTGGAGCTCAAGACCATATTCAGAGTTTTCAAAAATTTAGAATGGGACTAATACACTACCTTGGTCATCTTAGTCCTCCTGAGAATATTTTGTAGAGATTCATTCAGGTCTTGATCCAACATCCAAAGATTCTACATATGCCCTAAAAAATAACAACGAGACTAAGACAATAGTAAGGGCTTCTTTATCCTCCCTGACACTTTTTTACAACTTCTTTTCATTTTTAGAATCCTCACAACATTTCCAGACTTCTGAAGTACACACATCCTATCTTGTTGTTACATAATTTTGTCATTTGTATTTCTCATTTAGCTTGCATAACTAGGTTTTGTGAGTTTAATATTCATTTATCTTTTCCAAGCATTTGTTTGGTGGTGAACCCTTAAAAGTTAAAAGAACCCCTTCCTAGTTCCTCCTGATTAAGAATTGACTCAACTTGTGAGGTTGAAAGTCAATCCAATTAGGAATCCTAGGATAATTTTGAGTGATTAGTGGAAAGAAGGGTGACATTATATATCACTTCCCCCTTTTTTTCACATTAATCACATTTATTGAAAAGGTGAGTAGAATTGGAAAATACATAAATATTTGGCTCTTGTAATGATAATCTGCTACAAACCAAGATAATATAAATGATGAACTTCAAATATTTAGGTAGTGTATACTTAGATACGTTAATTTTATTTCTTTCTCTATATGATGGAAAAGAACTAAGGTAGCAATATCCAATTTACAATTAAGTGAACTATGGCCCATGTATCCAGTTTATTGTAATTGGAGGACAATGGATGGAAAAAAGCAAGAGGTATAAGTTGTTATGTTAGATTACTCACCCAAGGGACTTCTCGAAATACACTCAAGTGATACACACAAGCCCATTTTCATGGCTTTCAATAACTATTAGATATAATATAATATTAGACTACACTTTGTACACAAGCATTTGTTGTTTATGTTTTTCGTAGATTAAAAAATTGAGAGTATCTATTGGGGCCCCACCTTTCAAATAAGGAAATGAAAATATACTTATAAAAAAAGGTCTCTATAAACAACCACAAATGAACAAGATTATGCAAACATCCACCATCCAAAAAAGAGTTAAGATAAAAGAATGTAGCTTACTACTGTTAGTGCACCTAGCCTTGACACTAGTACCACCATAATAAACAAACACATCAAGGACCTACACTTGAATTCACTATAGCACCTAACCCTATAACTTTCTCCATCTTTATTGGATTGGGTAATTAAGTGAAATTATCACCGTATAATTCCCCTTATTCGAAGTATGAGGATTTTTGAGTCACTTCCTAACCGTGAGTAGATTTATTTAATTTTTTATACTATCTTACCATTCCTCCATTCCCTACTTGTCGGTACTAAAAATCCCAAAACCCCAATCTCTATCCTCTTGATCCCTTGTTGTTTTCAGACCCACAAACCTTTTCTTCCTTGTATATTTAGCATTGTGAACCCTTAATCCCCACTCCCTACAACCATTTCATCCTTCTAGTGTGATCTTTTGCAGAGCCTTGTTGTTCAAACCAAGCAATTTCCAGATCACTAGGGTTGAGTAGGGATACCACTAATGAGCCCAAATTTGAGTGTAAAATGGTAGAGACCTTTAAAATGACTTTCAACATGAGTGGTCCCGCTCTATGCTTCCAACCTATATAAGGTGAGAAATTTCATCTATTTGGTTTATCTTTATACATCATCTCAACAAACCCAAAATTGTATCTAAATCAAACAATCGTGTTCACTTCTTGGAGATGAAGACAAAAACCCTTAGGTTCTATAGATTAGTATACAAAATAACCTTGATTTCTTAGAGTTTGAAGGATGAAACCCCTTTGAATTATCGAGGATAACTTCACATGGAGGTTGCATATCCACTTCAAGCTTAGTAGATTTTAGCATTTGGGTATTTTAGTATTGAAAATAGTTTTTAAAATTTGTTTGTGATAATTGAAATCTTTATTATTGGAAAAAATAGAATTAGTATATATTTTAGTCATTGAATGAAATATTTGAATGAAATGCTCTATTCTAGAAAATTTGTGTACAAATTTGTTTATTTTATATGGGAATTTCAATTCTAATATTTGTTTGGATGTTATGGTTGATTTTTGTTGCATTATTCTAGATTTAAGCATTTTATATGAATATTTTAGTTAGGGTTATTACAGTGACATCAAAGCATCGATCATGTTAGATTCTAGGGAAAACCAGATTGTTGATGCTTACTAGTGAAAGAGATATTATAAATCAAATAAGGGTGTCATGAACCTTTTTCCCAAAAGTGAAAAGGAAATTATTAAAGCATTAAAAATGAGATGGAGAAATAAAGGATAAGTGATCCGTTGGATAAAATGGAGATTAATGAAGAATATTTAATGAAAACTCTTTTAAAAGTGGAGGAAAAATTATATTTATTAAATATTAATTAAAATAAACTTTTTTGAAAGGGTGTGATGGTTTAGAAACCAACCCTTAGGGTTTATATAAAGAATTTATGTGAGACTTAGAAAGAACATGTAAGAATACTCAAGGAAGAAGAAAGTGGAGAGTAAGCTATGGACATTGGAGAAGGGGCACATAGTGTGTGTCCACTCCGAGTACAAAGTACACCTGGGTTTGTCTTGCCCAAGGCTTTGTGTGAGTAGGGACACCTTTTTGTGTGAGTAGGAATAGACTATGTTTTTAAACAGGTCCTCCAAGTGTTCCATATTAAGGGAAAATACCAGTAATATCTTCCTAGGGTGAGAATGACCTTTCCAAGGCCTATGATTCAGATAAGTACTAAACTCAATTCCAAGATATTTTTAATTATAAATGAGATCTAGAGTTGATTTAATTAAATTATTTTAAGATTCTATTTCTTCTCTTTTAATTATTTATATTGTTGAATTCCAATTTATGTATTACTAATGGTGTTATTAATTTGGTTAATTTTTAAACTAGATAGTATTGATTAATTAACATTTTTGTGTATTTGTATTTAATTTATAGAAATAATTTATAATATTTAAACTTAATTAATAACAATAATAAAAATGAATGATGTAAGCTCTTAAACTTGTGTTGAGAAGTGGGAATGAGAGCAGAGGAGGTTTTTTGAATGAAGAAGGCGATTTAGGCGATGGTGAAGACAATCGTGATGGCAATGGGGAAGTTGATCATGTTGTATGTTGTTTGCACAACAATGCTTTCCCCCTAGATTATTTAGTGGTTCTTTTCTCTAGCTCTAGATTTAGTTTTTGGGTGCTCTTTGCTTCCTTTGTTTAGTATTGTACCCTTTTGAGGGTGCACTTGATGTAGTCTAGTTCCATTTGTGGGTTTGAATGCTCCCTCCCTTGGCTGGTGCTTGTGTTGGGTGTGATCATTGAAGTGTTCTTCCCTGGTTTCGAGAGTTCGTTGCAAATCTGTTATGTTTCATGTGACTTTTTCCCACTCTTTGCTATGGAGGGCTTCTTTCTTAATGACTTTGAATGCTTTATTCTTTGGTGTCCTATGTTTAACCACTCAAGTTTGGTTGCGTTGGAAAACCCTTCTGGAACTTGCTTTGTGGGTGTTTGAGTGACTTCTCATGGTTGCACTAGAGAGGTTACAATTTTCCCTCTCCTTGGTTCAGTGAGCCCATGCTCTACTTTCTTTAGTTGGCATGTGATGGAAGAAGAATATTGTTGATCACAAAACACAATGCAATATATCTCTATTGCAAAAATGACAATCATTCCATACACAATCTCATACAATTATGAAGACCAACAGAGAGAAAAATCATTAATTCAAAACTAAATCTTCTTTCATTTTTATAGAATCAAATACAAAATTTTCTCAATACATAAAAGATTCAAATCTATTCAATAGGCTCTTCCTGTAGCTTCCTTTTGCTGACCCAAAACTCTTCATAAGCTTCCTCCAAAATCTTTGCATATTTCTCTTGAACTCCTTGTTGTCCTCTTCTTTTTGTCTCAACTTATAAAACCTATCACATTCTGTCTATCTATGATCCCTCATTTTTTTGAATCTCCTCAATGGTTTCTAGGTGTGGTGCATCTCATTTTCCAGTTTCCAGATCAATTTGATTTTTTTTATCTTGATCTTATATGTGAAAGTTCAATTTGATTTTTTTTATTTTGATCTTGTATGTGAAAGTTATACCATTTTTACTAAAATGTGGTCTGATAGTCACAACCCAGAGAAACTTCCTCTCCCCAAAATGCCACTCAAACCTCTAGAATGCTCATTACTCCTTCCTAGCATGGATTTCCTCTTCTTGGCATGTGCATTCAATATGAAATTTATTTTTTTATTCCCACCTTACACCCACTCCCTCCATTCCATTAATGTCCATCATTTCAATCCTCGAACAAGATACAATTTCAATTTTTTTGAATGGAGTTATAATTTACAATGATTATCCACTCACACGCTTGGACATGAAATTTTTTACTTTTAGAAAATTAACACTTCTCAAATATTTTAAAATAATAAAAAATTGAATCAATTAATTAATTTAATTCCCACAATCCATCACCAAATTCTGCTATATTGGAGGAGTTGAAATTTTCAACAATTTACACGTGCAACCAAAAATCAAAATAAAACACAAGCATAAAAATTTAAAATATTTTTGGTTATGTAGGATTGCTTGGTACCCTTGGATGCTCCTACGTCAGACACCCAGTAGGTAGAAATTTTTCGAGCATAGGATCACAAAATTAGAGTTTAATGGTAGAACCACTCTTTCATATTGCAAGCAATTTGCAATGAGCTACATTGTTGTCCAAAGTTCACATGAATTATTTTCTTCTTCCCTTCCAAAATCATGTTGGTAATAGTTTCACTCTCCTCCAACAACTCTACTTACCATTCTTTTCTCCTCTTATGGAATTGTATCCACCATGTACCATACTCCTCCAAATAATCTCTCTACTCATCTCCTCTTTCATGGGTTTTGACCCACCACAAACCAACCACCTCCACCAAATATCCCATGTAGCTTCTTTCATAGCCTCTACCTACAAGAAAATATCTTTATACCACTCTGAATCCTCACAATAATTTTTATTTTCTAACTCTTTTCTCATCTCACAATGCAAATACCTTACAAATTCAACATCATAAAACTCATAAAAATCAGATTTTACCTTGATGACTTCTTCTGTCACACCATATTCTTTTTCATTGTTGAATGATACTATCTTTGTTGTTGCATTAAAAAACTTATCTATCTCTTTAATCTCTTCCTCAAGAGACTCTTAGTCTTTGTCAGGTTCCTCATTCAAAAACTGGATCCTCATACATCACTGCATACTTTGTTTTAACTACAACATCCTCAACTGCTATAATTTTTACTCTTTCAATTTCAGCGACAATGTACTTTCACCTTCGCTACTCACTATCATCATTGTCTTCATGTCCTACAAAGGACTCTCTTTTATTGCAACTTCACTAATCTTTGTTGCACTTTTTTCCTCCTCATCCTTTACTACAATCTCACCATATGTCTTCATACTATTTTCATTCTTCGAAATTTCATCAAACACTTTCCACACACTCTCAATATTCAACCTCTCAAGTATAGTATTCCTCACATTAAATGATTAGTCTACACAACACACACATTCCTCCTCCAAAAGCTAGCATAAACTACCTCAATTTCGGTGCTCTGCCTATGCACTCAAAACCTCTAGCTCTGATACCATTGATGGAAGGAGGATACTGCTACTCACAAAACACAATAAAATATATCTCTATTGTAAACAAATATCAATAATTCCATACACAAACACATACAATCATGAAGACCAACAGAGAGAAAAATAATTAATTCAAAACTAAATATTCTTTCATTCTCATAGAATCAATTACTAAATTTTCTCAATACATAAGAGATTCAAAACTATTCAATAGGCTCTTCTTGTAGCTTCCTTAACCACAAAAAATGAAATAAGGGAAAGAGGATTCCCCAATGAGCCTCCAAGGTTTTTCACCTAAAAGCTAGCTTTGGAAGAATAACTCTCTTTAGCACCTTTTCATCTTGAGGGCTCATTCAAAGGGGGGAGTTAGGGGCTTTATGTGATGTGTGTGGTGTGCCCTAAATTATGGAAATGGAAAATGGAAGCTAACTATGAATGTGAAATCTAGGAAATGAAACTATGTTTGAATACACATTATGATATGTAAGTATGTACAAAATAACCTAAGAAAAATGAACTTGAACTATTATAGAAATGGATGAGATTGAAGAGGTGTGTAGCTGGAATCTTGTAGAGGTTGGAAATGTTGTTGGATTTGATGTCAAAGCCGAAAGGGACACTTGTGCCAAGTGGGGCGACCTAGTCCTTCTTCAAGAAATTTTTAGAAAACTAGTTCAGAGCTTGTTTCAACCAAAAGGGTATCCGGATCTACCAATATTTCTGAAAAATAGCTTCAGTGGGACTAGGTTTCCCAAAGTGGCGACCTAGTCCTCTTCTAAATTTTTGTGAACCAAAAGATGGGATTTGAGGCCTTTTGTCTGTATTTTTTGTACCTCCAGGTGTTTGGTCTCGAAAGTGAAGATTTTGATTTATGGAGGTCCTCCAAGCTTCAACTAGGGTTTTTCAACCTTAGAGAGCTTGGACAACTTGTTGGATAATCTTCAAGCTTCCAATGCACCTAAATATGCAAACACACACAAAGAGAAAGAAGAAAATGTTGGATTTTAGGATATGGGGGCTTGTCTTGGTCAAGCCCCTTTGTAGATAATTAAATCAAATGATGAAATGAAATGGGAAAGCAAGAAATTTTAAGCAGTGTACTTACTTTCCTTTCCATGACGGTTGATATTGAGTTGCAGCAATGGAGGTTCAACCCTTGAGTGCTTCAACAATGATGTCTTGTTGACTTGGAATTTGAAACCCTAGCTTGCTTGAAAAGGAGAGATAAGAGATTGAGAGGAGAGTGAGTGAATGGTGCAACTAATGATACATTAGGGTTTCTAGGCTTATTTATACAAGCTATGCCCTAATTTTCTAGAAATAACACCATACAGGTCAACCTTAGGGTTTTAGAGACAAGAATCCCAAAAGAATTTAAGTTAAATTTGAAATTTATGCCACATGGGACTAGGTCGCCCAAGGTGGCGACCTAGTCCACCTAGGTATTTTTCATTGTTTTTCGGAGATTAAAATATGATTAATATAGCTTGTCGGGATTGTCTCACAAAACACATTGAAATAAGCCATGTATGTGCATTAAGGGGTCATTACATATGGCATGATAAAGGATTAATTAAGTGATGACAAGCCTAGGAGAGTGTTAAAATGTTTCAGAACACCTTACAACACTTCGATACAGGGCTTGGAAAGATGCAAAAAGAGGCTAAACAGGGTCCAAAATCCGTAGGCAAAGGTCCAAATGAGCGAAAAGTGTCAAAGTCTACAATTTTTGGTGACACATTTAGCCCACACTTTCTAGTGAGAGTATGAACTTGCTTCAAAATCACACTAAAATAGCCCAATGGAGATGGTGAAGAATGAAAAAGAAGAAGAACGAGAAAGATGAAGGAGGTGGTCAAGCCCCCAAGGATTCAAGATTCTAAGTCAACTTGACATCAATGCAAAATAAATTCAAGGGTGAATGCATTACTGCAAAATGAGATACACGATCATGCAATGACAAGAACTTGAATGAAGAGAAGATGAAAATTCACGCTCACTCTGGGGCCACAAAACATCACGTTGTCCACGGGGTGAGTTGTCCCAAAAGGTGAGAAACATACACAAGGTTGGTATGTACTCACAAAGGTGGCTATGGGTTAATTTGTGCTGCTTGTTGGGCTTCCCGCTTAAAACATACAAAAGTTATACCTTGTGACAACTTTGGTAAGGCACCACAAAAGAAAGTGATGTTTGAAAATGATGGTGTTTCAAAGGGATTTTTCTTTGTTCATGTGATGTCTCATCTTAAGGAACATTATGTGTAATGTTGCCAAGAGAGGCAAAGTGAAAATGTACTCATGTTGTATGCAAGAGAGGCAAGGGCTCATCTTGTATGCAAAAGAGGAAAAATACAGATGTCTCATCCTGGACAATATTGTGTGTAATGTTTCTAAGAGAAGGAATCACAATAAAAAAGATCACATAATGAAATGTGAGAGGTGATGTATACCCCAACTTTAAAGGAATTATGAAACACCATACTATGAGCAATTGCTTTAAAGCAAAAGAGGAAAGGGACATGAGAGCTTGTTCAGGAAGCCCTATGTCGAGTCATATGTTTCTAAAATGTTGCATAATGAGGAGTGTATGCCACATGCAAGTAAACTTAAGACAATTCATCCACATTCCAAACTTGATCTTATATGTTCATGAAAATTTAACTAGTCAAGTTTGACAATGACAAGTGACATACGAGGGAAAGGCTAACTAACTGCTTGCCCCCACTTAGTGCAGAGCAAGAGTGAGCTAAGGAGATTGAGGGGAATGCAAGGGAGAGTGAAAATTAATATCAATTAGAGGAATGAGGTGTCCCCACACATGGGAGAGCACCAAAATACTTAAGATGTTAGATTTTTCTACTCAAGGCCTTACACTCATTAGTGTGATGACCATGAACTTGGTGTTAGGCACAAAAGGAATGTTTCTGGAAACATTAATTTCAAGTTCACGAAGGAAGGGAGATGAAGTGATCTTGGAGGAGTCTCAACAAGATACCCTCTTAATCAAGGGTAGAAGGTGTCCCTTTGGTTTGAACCAAGGGAGGGTCTATCTTAGTATAGGATGGCATACCTATGTAAGGCTCTGTAGATTGTGATATTTTGTAGAATCCTTTGGAGGAGTTTGTAAAATATGAATCAAGAGGAGGTTGTGAGATGACATTGGTGTTAAGAAAAGAGTCCTTTGTTGTTTTCAAAGGATCACTTTTTAAGGTAGGGTGAGAAGGGTGATTTGGGATAGAGTTGGTATGAGGGGAAGGTTTGATGATTTTGATGAAAGGATAAAATCGAAGACCATGGTTGGATATTTGCGTATGAGGCTTGATAGGGTTGTGGATACCTTGTTCATTAGAACCACAACCTTGTCCACTATAGCCAAGTTGTTTCATGACCTCATAACCTTTTCCATAGATATTTTTTAAATTCTTTGGATCAATTGAGGGTTTTTTGTTTGCATTGGTGGCTAAAGGAGTTGAGGTGGATGCTATCAAAGGATTGATCGAGTCTTCTATTAACAAGATTGTGTGTCACTTTGGAGAGGCATTGCTTGTGATCTTGGTTATTCTTAGTAAAGGAGGGGTGAAGTCTATGGAACCCCAACCATCGTCAAAGGATTTGGGTTGTACGGGTGCCACATGTTGGGTTTGTGTAGTGGTGAAGGGTTTGAGTTTGTTTTTCTCAAGGTGTAGGACATTGTAAGGTTCAGGATCATCGTCAAGTGTGTACACTTTGTTGTTGTATATGTACTTCATCTTTCGATGAAGTTTTGAAGGCACACCATTCATTGCATGAATCCATGGCCTTCTGAAAATGAGGTTAGATGAAACATCATTTGGCATAACATGGGTCGATGTGTCTAATGTGGCAACTCCAACTTTAAGAGGCGAAGTGATCACATCAAGCGACTTTTGTCCTTTACTGTCAAATCCAATGATAGATAAGGAGGAAGGTTGGATGACTGCTATATCGATATGGAGCCTATCCAAGAGATGGACACTACACAAATTAACAGTGAATCCATTATCAATAAGGGTTCACTTGATCCCTATGTGTCTGTTTTGAGATATGATCATGAAGGCTTCAACTTTGTTTTGCACATCCAAAGGAGGGAGCTCACTTTGGTTTAAAATAATGTCAGCATTTAAGCCTTGAATCATAGCTGCAATGTCATTTGTTTGTGCATTATAAGGGATAGGAACTTGTTGTAAGGATTCCTACATCATGTTGTGATAGTGAGGGGAGACTTGGATAAGGTCCCATAAAGATATTTTAGTGGGAGTATTACTTAGTTGATCAACAAGGTCATACTCCCTAAGAAAGGAATTCAAGTGAGGGGTAGTAGTTAAGATAGGAGGGGATGAAGGTAAGTGAATGGAGGTTGATGGTTGGGAATGTGGGTTGTTGCAAGTGTAACGTGTATGAGAAATGGTATTAGGACTTAATTACTACAACACATTAGGCTTAGGTGGGGAGAGAGTGAATTCAGGTTTAGAAGGTGGAGAAAGGATGAGTTGAGGTTGGATAATATTAACATCCCCTAGGGAAGGAGAGTCTAATATAGGCTCTACATCTTCTTCTAAGGGCATAATATTATTAAGGAAATGATCAATCATGGGTTTATGAGGAGAAAAAGGATTAGGATATGCTTCTATTTGATCATCAAAGGGATCATTTTCTTGTTCCAAAATACCCACTCTAGTAGGAGAGCTTGGAAGAGGTTCATCACATGCTACACTACAAGGGGAGGAGTTATCAATAGAAGGACCACTATGATTTTCAAATAGGTAGGGAGAGTTGAGAGTCTTATGACTCTTAGGAGAAGGATATTCTAACACCAACATGTCCTCTTTGCATCGAGGAGGGACATTAGAAGAAGGTCAAGGTTGACCATCACAGTTAGGGAGACTAGGTAAGGTAATGTTTAGAAATGTGTTTATAATTTCATGCTCTTGTGTTAAACTATCTTCCCAAAGGGAATGAGGAGAAGAACAAGCAAGACTGTCATGATGCTCAACGATTGGACCTTCTTTTAACAAGATACCTTTGTCACTAGAAGGAGAGGTGTCAAGAGAGGAACTCATCATGATTATCTATGTTTGTAATCACTTCTAACACATCATCCTCACAAAGAGGAGAGATAGTAGGTTGTGTATGTTCAGGACAATTATAAACGTTTTAATTTGCTAGACTCTGATAAGTAGGGAATGCATTGAATGAATTATTAACATGTTTATTTAATTAATTTTTCTTTGCAATTTTAGAAAAAAATTGAAACTAACATTTTTGAATAATATACAATACAATGTAAAGACTAAAAAGGAAATACAATTTTCAGATTGCAAAGAAGGCAAATTGCTGATTACACTATTAATGATCTGAAAATGAGATTGTGTAAATGCAAAATTGAAAATGTATAATGCATGAAATGAGCTAAATTAAGCTAATTCTAATAAAATACATGTAACAGAAACACAACCTATTGATACAAATATGTAATGACACAAAACAAAAGCTAGAAAATAGGGTTTTTAGCTCTATAAAGGGAAGTTTCAGAGGCCTAAAGGGACTAGGTTGCCCAGAGGTGCAACTTAGTCCTCCTCATGATTTTTTGAGATTTTTAGGTGTTTTAAAGTGATTCAGGTAGTTTCTATATTCGGAATGTAGACCTAACATGAAAATTCAGAATTTATAGAAAGATTTAGTGTTCTAAGATGCAAATATGCAACCTAAATGCACTTTTCACTAATGCAAGTTTTGAAACCCTAGGATGCAATTTGAACAATTCCTAATGCAATGCAATGCAATTCTAGGAGGAGGAAGAGGTCTAAATCAGAAAAAATAAGGTGTAGGAACATTAGGTTCACAAAAAAGAACCACCAAAAATGAACTAAGGGAAAGAGGATTCCCCAATGAGCCTCCAAGGTTTTTCACATAGAAGCTAGCTTTGGAAGAATAACTCTCTTTCACACATTTTCATCTTTAGGGCTCATTCAAAGGGGGGAGTTAGGGGCTTAATGTGATGTGTGTGGAGTGTCGTAAATGGTGGAAATGGAAAATGAAAGCTAACTATGAATGTGAAATATAAGTATGTACAAAATAACCTAAGAAATATGAAAAAACTATTACAAAAATGGATGATATTGAAGAGGTGTGCACCTAGAATCTTGTAGAGGTTGGAAATGCTACTAGATTTGATGTCGAAGCTGAAAGGGAAAATTTTACCAAGTGGGCTGACCTAGTCCTTCTTCAGGAAAATTTGGGAAAATTGGTTTGAAGCTCATTCCAGCCAAAAGGGTATCCAGATCTACCAAGATTTCTGAAAAATAGCTCCAGTGGGACTAGGTCACCCAAAGTGGTGGCCTAGTCCTCTTTTGAATTTCTATGAACCAAAAGATGGGATCTGAGGCCTTCTATCTATGTTTTTTGTACTTTCAGGTTTCCGGTCCTGAAAGTGAAGATTCTGGTTTGTGGAGGTCCTCCACATTTCAACTAGGGTTTATTCAACCTTAGAGAGCTTGGACAACTTGTTGGATGATGTTCAAGATTCCAATGCACCTAAATATGAAAACACACACAAAGAGAAAGAAGAAAATGTTGGATGTTAGGATATGAGGGCTTGCCTTGGTCAAGCCCCTTTGTAGATAATTAAATAAAATGATGAAATGAAATGGGAAAGCATGAAATGTGAAGTAATGTATTTACATACCTTGCCATGATGGTTGATCTTGAGTTGCAACAATGGAGGTTCAACCCTTGAGTGCTTCAGTAATGATGTCTTGTTCACTTGGAATGTGAAACCCTAGCTTAATTGAGAAGGAGAGATGAGAGATTGAGTGGAGAGTGAGTGAATGGTGCAAATAATGAGAAATTAGTGTTTCTAGTCTTATTATACAAGTTATGTGCTAATTTTCCCAAAATAACACCGTACAGGCTGACCTTAGGGTTTTAGAGAAAAGAATCCTAAAAGAATTTAAGTTAAATTTGAAATTTATGCCACATGGGACTAGGTCGCCCAAGGTGGCAACCTAGTCTAGCTAGGAATTTTTCATTGTTTTTCGAAGATTAAAATATGATTATCATAGCTTTTCAGGATTGTCTCACAAAACACACTGAAATAAACCATGTATGTGCATTACAAGGTCATTATGGCATGATAAAGGATTAATTAAGTGATGAAAAGATTAGGAGAGTGTGAAAATGTCTTACAACACCTTACAAAACTTTGGCACAAGGCTTGGAAATATGTAAGAAGAGGCTAAAAAGGTTCCAAAATCCATAGGCAAAGGTCCAAATGAGCGAAAAGTGTCAAAGCCTACACTTTTTAGCAACACACTTCCTTTTGCTGCCCCAAAACTCTTGAGACCTTTCCTCCAAAATATTTGCACATTTCTCTTGAACTACTTGTTGTCCTCTTCTTTTTGTGTCAATTTCTAAAACCTGCCATATTCTATCCATCCTTGCTCCCTCAGTTTTTTGAATCTTCTCAAATGGTTTCTGGGTTTGGTGTGCCATTTTTACTAAAACTAGTTCTCATAGTCATGACCCAAACAAACTTCCTCTCCCCAAAATACCAATCAAACCTCTAGAATGCTCATTACTCCTTCCTGACATGGTCTTCCTCTTCTTGGCATGTGCATTTAATGTGAAATTCAAATTTTTCTTCTCACCTTACACCCACTCTCTCCATTACATTAATGCCTATCATTCTAGTCCTCCAACAAGATACAATTTCAATTTTTTTTGAATGGAGTTACCATGTTTAATGATTGTCAACTCACAAGCTTGGACATGGAATTTTTTCCTTTTAGAAAACTAGCACTTCTCAAATATTTTAAAACAATAAAAAAGTGAATCAATTAATTAAGTGATTTTCCCACAATCCATCACAAAATTCTGCTACATTGGAGGAGTTGAAAATTTCAACAATTTATACCTGCAACCAAAAATCAAAATAAAACAAAAGCATAAAAAAAAAAAATATTTTTGGTTGTGTAGCATTGCTTGGTACCCCTGGATACTCTTGCATTAGCATGCTCGTGTTTTTCTCTTTTCCTGCCTTTTGGCTATTGGATTGGGGCATTTTTTGCTCTATCATATTTTATAGTGGGGATGGGTTTTGCTCCAACCTCAATGGTTTGTATCTCTTCTATTATGGTAAAGCCTTTCTTGGGTTTTTCCTCTTCTTCATGGTTTTGGAAGGTGTGGTGTTTTTTAGGGAAGTTTGTGTTATGCATGGCTTAGCTTGCTTTGAGCACCTTCTATTCTTTCTTTTTTTCTTCAAGTTACTTTTCTATGTGGTTTTCAAGGATTTTGTAGCGACGGTGGTCTTCGGTTTCCTCCATCCTTCAGATGAATTTCAAGTGAATCAGTTGATTTCCCCTCTTGGGTGGTGGTAGAGGTTATGCCTTATTTTGATGAATTTTTTTCTCTTCTCTATTGTTTTGGTCTTGGTGGTTTTGGGTTTAGTGTATTTCTATGGAACTGATATCATGTTAGCTAGTGATGCTTTGTTGGCCCATGTTCACTTCCTAGGTAAGTTATCTCTTATTGTTTCTTTGCTTACTATTTTCAACATTTGGTGTGATGATGGTATCACTTCACATTCTATGAAATTGGTTTTAATGGACATTCTCTTAGGGGTAGGGGTTTCCCCTACCTTGTTCCACTTGGCTTGGGTTTTTTCCGAGCCCTTCTTGAAAACTCTATTTCTCATAGGGCTTAAGGGACCTATTTTTCTCCCTTCTACTGGTTCTATTTCTCCTTTGCAATCCAATTTTTTTATTCTCCTATTGAGGTGGAGAATTGTTTTGGGGGTTCCTGGGAGAATATTTCTTCTTGCTAGCTTTCTTCTTTGCAAATATTTTTGAGGTGGAATGTGCTACTTTAGAGGTGGAGTTTGGGATTTTTAGTAAGGTGGGTGTTTGGTAGAAAATGATTTCATATTCCCTTTGGTTTATTTTGAGTTTAGTTCAAAAGTTTTAGAGTTTTTGGTTGGGGTAGCTACCTTCTGTTCAGTGTGTAAGCTATTGGCTTCTGCCGGTTTTTACCTACTTTTATAGGGAGGTGTTTTGTGTTGGGTTCCTTTATTTTAGTAGCCTCTAGTTTTTGTTGTTGTTCTTTTTTTTCTAGTTTCATGCTCCGGTCAAAAGAATGTATTGTTTGTTTCTCTTTCTAGATTATTGCTAGTGAGTCTCACTCCTCCTTTTTAGTGGTCTCATTTTTTGTGAGCCACTTATCTTTTGTCTCTATGGTTTCTCTATAATGAGTACTAGACCTTCTAGTTTTAACATAATAAAAAAACTAATAAATATGATTTCAAATATAGATTAAAATGATCCAATTTTATACTCAAAGAAAAGTAGCATTACAAAGAGAGTAGAATAAGTTACAAGAACAAGATCCAAATAATGAAGATATGGTAGGAAGGGAAATAAGAAGAGACAACTCCCTTGAGGACTTGACAAGACACTATCAAGGTCAAGAGGGAGTTGGATACGTACTGATATAGGTGTTGTAAGATATCAAATACATGAAAAACCTTCTTCCTACTAAAGAATTTGCAGGTTAAGGGTGTACATTAGCAAATAATATATTTGTGGTTAACTCCATGCCAAAACCATTAAAACCAATGCTTTTTATAGTTGGCAAAGGAAGAACAAGTGCTTGAAGACTCTGCTATAGATGGGTTTTTCAAACCAAGGCTAATTTGAAGCCCTTAAAAATGAGGTATATTTTGACACTTACATAACCAAAATTTATAAGAGAACTTCTAAGAGAAGAACCCAATATGGAAATAAAAGTAATGGGAAGATAATTCTATAACAAAAAGTAGGTAATTTGAGTGCTCCAACCTTTGATGATGTAACAAGATTTTTTCTAGGGATTTCTTGTAGAAATTGTGAAGTTATTTTACTCTTATTCCAATGGAGCTAGACAATGCCATTAATTTTTATACATTGCACTTAGAAGGTGTTGGTTTTGATTGGTGGCACCATGGTTTGGTCACCAAATGAAATAACTCCATGAAAGACATTGATGATTTCAATGAAAGGATTTATAATTGGTTTGAGCAAAAGGTTGAGGATGAGTATTTTAGATAGCTTGTAGGTATTAGACAACACTCAATGGAATCTTATGTTTAATTATATTGGGTTGTAGTGATGGGCATGACATTTATGAAAGGAGAATCACTTTTTAATTTTTTCAAGTCTTTCTTGAACCCCTCAAAGGTCTTCTTAAGGCCTTTGCATCAACTTACCTACAAGAAGAAATCAAAATAGCTCTAACACTTGAGCCATTTGTGCTTAAGTGAATTTTTTATTTCAATCTAGGGTACCCCACCTTTAAGCAACATAAAGGAAACTTTTAAAAAGGGAGATCTTAGTCACATACATAGAAGATCACACCTCCACCACGTATAACCAAGAGGATAGATGTCTACAACCATTTTTTTAGTATGTGATGATTCAAGTGAGGGGATTGGAAATGTCTTCGTGTAGAAGGGGCATCCCATAGCATTTGAAAGCAGGAAATTAAAGAAATTAGGAAAAGGATTATCCACCCATGACAAGGAGGTGTTGGCTATCATGCATGCTTTGGTAAAGTTTTGAATATATTTGGTTTAAGAACAATTCAATTTCCATAATCCATAGTTTTATTAAATAGAATGGTATCTAGATAAATTGCATGCAATTTTTGTCTTAATTTATGTTATTTTGTCTTTCAATTTAAGTATTCTTTTAGCATCTCTTTTTTTTTTTTAAATTCTTTGTTCTTCCTTAGTCAATTTTTTTTCTCTCTATTATAATTCATTTTTAATTTTATTTTGTTACCTTTTATATATAAATCTTCTTACTGTTACATTTTTTTTTTAATGTACACCTCTATTTATTTTTTTGTTTGGTTAATATAAACTTTTTGTTCATTGTTTATTTTATTTTTAAATTTTATTTCATTTAAAAACAAATATCTTTTGGTTATTTTGATAAAATCTCCCCTCTCTCTTTCTTTGTTCCCTTTTTTTTTATTATTACACTGCAAGAATCAGGTAGCACAAACCCCTATAAATTGCAGTGCGCTTGGTAAAATTTTTGATGTGACCAATGGCGCTTGTGCGACACGCCCTCTAGTACCACGGGAGTGGGGGATACTAGACCTCATGACCAACATCCTGCAACAGGAAAGATTTAGCCAACCGAGCTAGGGCCCCAACCCCATCTTTGTTCCCTATAAATATTTATCTGTTTTTGCAAATTTCTAATCATTTGAGTTTTTCTTGAGCTCTACATTTCCTAATGATGGTTCATAGAGTTATTTTGAAATGTCGATGAAATAAATAATTGCATGCAATTTATCCAAAAATCTTACTACTTAAAATGTATTTGGTTTGTGGAAGATTTATGGTGAAGAAAAATCATAATAGTTTGAAGTTCTTCCTTGGCTAACATGAATTGAATGACAAGCAACAAAAATGAGTAAGTTCAAGGATTATGGTTTTAAGATAGAGTACATGAAAGGAAAATGAATATAGTTGCTAATGGTCTTTGTAGAAAGTCTACTATATGCTTATGCTACTTTTTCTAATTGGAAAGTCTCTATTATAATAGAATATATTAAAATGCATTTAGTATTGATATTCCTAATGAGAATGTGAGGTAAGATGGGTTTTTAGTAGCAAATAATCTCATTCATAGAAAAAAATCTATGTTATCGATTCTAGTACTTCATCAATTATCAATCATTATTAAATCATTGATCAATGCTAGTGATAAAGATAAATTCTAGAGTCATGATTCAAATGAAGATCATTATAATTAAAAAATAAAATAAATACAATCAAAACTTTGTATAAATGTCTAAGACTCTAAGTCTTCAATCTTCATCAAACATCAAAAGGATCTAGACAAAATCCATCATTTGGTTCAACATCATTTGAACCATAAGTAAATACATTGCCACTCATAGTAGGTGTATCATTTGCAAGAGTCCCATCACTATCATCATCATCATCGTCTGTAATTTGACTCTAGCAAGATTTGCAATAGATGCATACAAGTTGGCACACTCAGGGGATGTGTCCCAATGCTTCATTGAACCATCCTTGTACTCATCTTTTTTATGTGATAGAAGATGCAAGTTGGAATGGACATGAACCAATTCTTCTAATTTTTTTGCAGCCAACTAGTTACGCTTCACCGAGTGTATATAGGAGTATGTACTCAAGTTCCATTCAATCAAAGAAGAGCTTGCAACCTATTGAAATTGGAGAGAAAACCAAAACAACTTTAAAATAAAAAATGCAAAATCAATTAAATAATGGTAAGTACTAAAGTCTACAATAGAAATGTTAAATAATAAAAAATGAAAACTACTTATAATAGAATCTTGATTGCAAGAGGTTGGAGGAATACAAAATATTTCCGACAAAGGTACCACTATGTATGAGCATCTACTTTGTATTGGTCTTGAAGAGCACAAACATTATAATTTTGTCTTATGATGAATAAGGAAAACTCTTTCCTAACATTTTCCACCATTTCTAGATCTGAGAAGAGTTGAATTCCCATTTATACACTTTGGCAACTTCACTATCTCTATATGGTGGATTTCTCCTTGGTAAAGAAAGTATATGTGCACTATAGTATTTGGGAGATAATACATATGCAAGGAGATGAAATTGTGTGTTCATCTTGTCCCAACAGTGATGAATAATTTTTTCAACACTTCAAAAAAATATTTCTTGGGGGTCATTCTCTTTTTCTAATATTATGAACTTTATTTTAAATTCTATCATGTAGTCAATTCCATCATATATTTTCCCCAAGTATGGTCACTCTTTATTAAGAAACTTGATCATACTCATGACAGGCTCGCTAAAACTCAAGACATAGTCCACATGAGCCCAACAATCATCATATAGGATCAATTACTTGACCTTCTAGGAAATTTTAGAATTTTATATCTTCCAAATACTCCATTGGTTTCTAATAACCATGTCACCCAATGCCTCTCACACCTTTACAAGTTTTCTCAAAACAACAATGTGTGATGCAAATTAGGTCTCAACAACCTATGATCTTCTAAAATATAACTTAAGAACACATTGAAATATTAAGATATATTATATAAACTTAGACATGGCATAAATAATAAATAAAATTAAAAAATAAATGAAATAATTAAATTAAAATTACCTTCAACAATTCTAATTTTGAGAAAGTCCTAAAGATGACTTGTGACATATGGTGGTTTGTCACAAATATTTGGATTTCCTCACCCTCTTGGTATATTTTTCACCCACTCTATTTGATTGTCAATTGCATGCATTATCAATTTAAGGGAGTGTATGGTGCATAGTGTTAAAAAATTGTCTTCATACCTTTCCTCAACCAAAATACTTGCATCCTTGCAATTTTTTGGATTCTCTATACTTACTTGAACAAAATTTTAAGGACCCACCATCTCTATGGAGTCAATGAGGATTTTTGAAATGAATTTTTCATCCTTGATTTTTGCCTCACAATTAACTACCTTAAAAAACAATGCCCCTTTGGGGGACACTAAAATAATATTTTTCAAAGGCTAGTTTTTGTAATATTTCTATCCATCAAAAATAATAGACATTCATGTTTCAATCCAAGAATCACTAATTAGTTTAAGTGATGTCTCTACATTTTTTTTTCTTTTCCTAATAAGGCAATGCACACATTTTCATACCTAGGATCTTTGAAACCATAAGGTGTACTATTAATTGCTACCACCATATCACACCAATATGGTGATCTCACCAAGCTGAAAGAAAGACCATTGAAATAAGTGCAATGTGTAAATTTTTCCTCTACAATATCTCTTGCCTTAGTCTGAAATACCTTATCCAACGGGCCTCTTTTGCAAGGAGTGGGACCTTATACTTGGATAGAGGGTGTCTCCAAGAAAGAATGATGAGATTCCATTGTTGAATATATAGGTAAAGTCATTGTTGTTCTCCTTTCTAAAGGATGACTTCTTAATCTTGATAGCTTTATCTTCTTCTTGTTCTCTCTAATGAATGCAATAATTTTTCCTTTGACAACCCCTTCTTATTTCGTCCTCCACATATTCTAATCACTTTCCCACTTTGTGCACATAAGTGAGCTTTCACATGTCTATATGAGCTCTTAAATTGGATTCCACACTCATTACAAAATATATAAATGAATTCCCCACCTCCTAGAAGTTGTTCAAGCATCACAACATGATTCATAAATGAGATGCTTGATAAATTTTATTTATTTTTATTTCCCTCATCACCCATTGAACTTGAACTTGTAGCTCTTTCAAGTAGTTAGGAATTTGATTTTGTTGTTATAAGAAATATTTAAACAAAATGAACACCAAAAAATATTAAAACAAATAGAAAAACTTGTTTCTTCTTTTCTATAAAAAATTTAAAAAAAAAACTTGAAAAAATTCCTCAAAAACTTGAAAAAAAAATTAAAAGCTTGAAAGAATGAGTTAAAATGCAGACCTTATATGATTAAATCTCCTTTGTGAAATCTATCCTCTATCCTTTCACACTTTGTGATCAATCTCCTTTGAAAAACCAACAACCTTCAAAATGAAAAAATGGAGGTCAAATGTTTTTGAATAAAGCAATGAAATGAAGAGTGGCATGTGAAATGAGGGTTAGAAGTAGTTTTTAGGTCTTTTTTCACTTCATGAGGTATTTTTGTAATGTTTTTTTCTTTTTTTGTGCCCAATACCCATGAGAGATTTTGCGAGCACCTAGGAGCACTTGAGAGTGCCCAAGGAACTTAGGGGTGCCTAAGAACTCCCAAGTGCTCCCCAACATGCACCCACTCCCAAACACTCTTAGGGTGGGATGAGAGAAAACACATAGGAGCTCGATAACATTAAAAAAAAAATTCTAGTTCTTGAGTTTTGAATGAAGGAGAGAATTGTAAGGGATTTTCATGATGCTAGTTAAAAAGTCACCTAGGATTTTACAAGACCTATAAACAAATTAGGGAAATTTTTCATGGAAGGGCCTTGAGAAGGATGTGCTTATGTACATTAGAGAATATATGACTTTTTCAATAAAACAAAGTATCCCAAATTAGAATGGGAAAAGCATATCCATGGATTTCATCAAAGGTATCTCCAAGGTACACAAAAAATATTGCATGAATGGTGTGGTGGACATACTAATGAAGTATGCACACTTCTTTTCTATTTCTTCAAAACTCAAAGCATGTCAAGTTGCTAATTTATTTTTTAGAGAAGTTTTTAGGGTATATGAGTTGCCTAAAAATATTGTCAATGAGAGAGATAGTAGATTCCTCAATTATTTTTATTTGGTTCTATTTCATTTGAATATTACACAAATCACTCCCAACACAAGCTATCATTTCTAAATATATGAACAAATAGAGATGGTCAAGAAGTGGGTTGAAATATACATGAGAAACTATTTTTTAGGTCAATAATCAGCTTGGATTAATTGGTTACATTTGAGAGACTATTGCTGCAACACTTCTCATTATATTTCCTTTGTTTTGTCTCCATTCATGAAATTATATGGTTATGGTTCATTAACCTTTGTTGATTTAGTGTTCACAGATAGCAAAGTACTAGGTGCAATTTGGTAGAGCATAAATAGAACATATTGAATTCACTCAAAGATCACCTTCACCAGGTCTGAAATCAACATATATTCTATGTAGATTAGAACTACTCAAAGAGATAATTTGGAGTGGGAGAGATAGTCTTTTTGACATTCCAACCTTATAGGAAAACCCCATCAAGAGTAGTTGAAGTTGAATATGAGTTGGAATTACAATAAAATAGTAGGATTTATGATGTGTTTCATGTGTCTCACGTCAAGAGGTCCCTCGAATAACATCACACCATTAGTGAATTTCCACCCTTGGATGATGCAAAAATATGATTGGGAGGTTGATGTTATTAGTGATACTAGGGTGAACAAGTTGACAAACATAAGCATTACAAAGTATCTAGTTTTTTGGAATAAATTGCTTGTTGAAGATGCTACTTGGGAAGGAACAAACATCTTAGAGCATCTAAATTTTCATTTCATGAGGGAAAGGAATTTTGGGAAGGGTAGACTTATAATGTACCTTATCATAATAATGAGGATGTTTGAGTCACTTCATAGACTTGAGTGGAATTTCAAAATTTTTCATAGTGGTATGCCTTTCTTTCATTCCCCACTTCCCTATTGGTATTGAATATCCAAAAAAATTGATCCCTAGCCTCTCGTTCCATTTATATTTGTGGAATTTTATACTTTCACATATTCACTCAATATCACCAATCCCCAATCCTTTCTCACTCTAACCATGTTGCATCCTTTTGGCATACATTTCATTAGGACCTTGCCTTCTAGCATTCTCTTTCATAAAAATCTATTGTCAACAAAGGAATTCCTTGATCATTAATCCCTAAACAGAGGCCTCTAATATGCTCAAAATTGAATGTAAAATGGTAAAAAACTTTCAAACAACTCTCAAAATGAGTGGGCCCATGCTAGGCGTCTAACCTCTATATAATGTGGGCAATTTAATCAATTTGGATAATCTTTGGATATCATGTGAACAAACTCAAAATTTTAGAGTTAATTACTTGCAGTGTCCACATGTTGGATATGATGATGAAAATCCTTTGATTGTGTTGATCTAGACAAAAACCCATCTATTTCCTAGATTTTAGAGCACTATTCCTCTTTGGGTTCCTAAAGGAAAATTCACATGAAGGTTATATCAAGACTTCGTGCTTAGAGTATTCCAACATTTGGGCTTTTCAACATTCAAAATATTTTTCTTAATATGTTTGTGATCATTTTAATGTTTGTAATTAGCAAACAATTGAGGCACAAAATCTTGTAATTATTGAATGAAATACTTTTTTCCAACTAGTTTACATGTGTCAATGTGTTTATGTTAGGTGGGAATTTTAGATCTAAGTATTTTGTAAAAAAAATTGGTTAAATTTTATTTTATTCTAGATTTGAGCAATTTATATAAATATTTTAGTTAGGGGTCATTTCACTCAATAACAAGATCTAGTGATAGGAGTCAAACAACACAAAGAATCTCCTTCCTTAACTATGACATATACCCTTTGTTATTATAAAATATCAAAATGGTGTGGTTATTGGTAATCTCAAGGTGACCTTTATTGTAGGTCACCACATGACTATTGTCACCTTTCCTATGTCTATACAAATATGTTCTTAAAATTTACAACTCTTTTTGCATAATTTCTTGTAATTTTTATCTCTTAAAATTTTTAAGGGGGTGGATTTGTTGTTTATGTTAATTATGTAATAAAACCACATTAGTTATGTATAAAATGTAACTTACAATTAAGTTACAACTACCATCTAGCTTTAGAATACAATAATAAAGAGAAGAATAAACTCATTGAAGTTTATGCCATCCAGTTATCTCAAACACCATGCTTTGGTATTTGAGTGAGGATGCCCCAAGAAGGGTACACTAAATAAGAGAGAGGAAGCTCTAGGAGGGTATGATAAACTATTTTGATGAAGAAGAATATTGAAGGGGTAAAGGAGAATTGTTTTCAAAGGAAGTTTTCCAAATCACTACCAAATAAGAGAATTACTATTAAATCACATTAAATTATTTGTTGTGTTGCCATTAAGGTCCACTGTCATTGTTAAGATCTATCTAACAAGCCAACTAGGTTTGTCAAAATTTGACTCTCAAAGTGCCACAAGATAACCTATCAAAAAGTGATGAAGGTTGAATGCCAGGTGGCCAATGTATCAAAATATGAAGAAAATTGACTATCAAAAAGTGCAATGGCTGAATTGTCATAAAGTGTAGAAGATTTTTGTCAAAAGATGTAGGGCCAACCTACAAAAAGTAAAAAAATTCGACCATCAAAATGTGTAGAAGTGAATTTTCAAATTGGAGGGTTAATTGCTAAAGTATTGAAAGGTAAATTGCCTATTGAAGTTGCTTGTGAAAAAACTATTACATTTCCAATTTTGATTTTATTTTTGGTACAAATTTTTTAAATCTTGAACCACTAAAAACACATATACGCTAACAAGGGAAAGATGATTCCCTTACTAGGCTCCTAGGGTTTTTCACCCTAAGGGCACTTGGTTAGGAATAACACTCTTTCCTCTATTTCGATATGTGTATGAATAGGTTCATTCAAAGGGTAGGGGTTGTTTGATGATTGGTTTGTGCTAAGTATGTGTTATGTGTGGCTAGAACTGAAAGTACAATGATGCTAATCTAAATGTATGCAATGTAAATAAAACAAAACTAAGCTAATGTAAACTACTCTAAAATGACCTAAATGTATGTTTTCTGGAAAATGACAGGGAGGGATAGAAGGTGTGTACTTGGGAAAGTGATGTTACAGATGAATACTTTTGGGATATCCTAGAAAATGCCTGAATTGAGCAAAAAGACACTTACGCCAACTGGGGTGACCTAGTCCTCTAACCTAGAAATTCTGCAAAAATAGGTTTCGGGGAAATGGGTGCCCAAAAATATAGAAACCCTTTTCTGAGTCTAGCATAGGGACAAGGTCACCAATAAGGGTGACCTAGTCCTCTTGTAGCTTTCTCAGGAATTAGGATTTGATTTTGTGGGTCCCGGTTGATGTTTCCCTTTACTGCAAAAATCCATGACAAGCACTCTTGAAAGTGAGTTGTAGCTTGTCTTCTTGTCCTTCCTAGGGTTTGAGGCTTGGATTTAACTTGAGGAGAATGTTGGTACTTCTTACAACACTTTTTACTTCACCTAATCTTCATCAAAAGACTTGTAAACACATGCAAAGACCAAGAAATTGTTGGGGTTAGGAAATAGGGGTTTACCTAAGTCAAGCCCCTTTGTAGGTGATTAAACCCAAATGAGATGAAAGAAAAGGAATGTAAGTGTGAATAATGAACTTAATGGAAATTCTTACCAAACCTTTGTTGTTGATGGTTTGCATCATGCATGAGCAGTTCCAATGGAGATGACCTAAAAACCCTAATGATTCTATGCTTGCTTGTGAAGTCTTAGTTGCTTGAGGGCTTGAAGATTGAGAGAAGGAGAGTAAAAATGAGCTAGGAGAGAGTCTAAGAGAGAGGAAAAATGAAGGTGAAAACCCTTATTTGTACATGTGAAACCCTAATTTTCTTGAAATGCAACCTAAAAGGCCAACCCTAGGGTTTAGGAGGAAAGATTCTCATTAAATCTTACTTAAAATTTGAATTTTATGCCTAAAGGGACTAGGTCACCCAAAATGGTGACCTAGTCCACCTGGGAAAACTTTGATGGTGGTTGGGAAATAATTTGTGTATAATAAAGTTAATAAGTTTTTCCTCCTGAAACACACTTAGGTTGGAACCAATGATGCATTAAAAGGGAAAATTAGCATATAAAAAGGGTTGATTTAAGGGTGATGAGCCTAGATAAGTGTGAAAATACAACACAACACTTTACAACAGTCTGTCTTAAGGCTTAGGATGGTGTAACAATGTATTATTTAGGTGAATTATGTTGAAAGGGTTTTCGAAAAGTGAGGAAATGAATTAAATCACTTCACAACACCTTAGTAAAACATTGTTAGTTTATTGATAAATTACAAGCTTACAAGGCTGAATCAAGGTAAAAAAGGCCAAAATGAGTGAAAGAGTGCCATGGTATACACTTTTGGCGACACAAATCCTTTGTTATAATTTCCTACAATTTTTCAAGGAAAAATAATTCAAACACATTTCCATTTGCAAACTATTAGTAAACCCTTGGTTGAGTAACATGGTCAATAGATAAAATCAATTATTTCACAAAGCCAAAAATTTGACTAGCCAAAAGTTTATTGTTAAATATTTTGAATTCACAAAATATTCACCATAGTTGAGTATAAAAAGAGAAAGTATAACAACTTAAAATCTTGTAGATTTTGATAATTTTCATAAAAAATCCTTGTTAAAATAGTATGTTCTTAATGAATTGATCCCATTTTTTTAGAATACCAATTTTATTAGTGTTGTTTCAGGGAGTTTGAAAAATAAATATCAAACTTCTAAGAAGATAAAAATATTTTTGATTTTTTTTTCCACAATGTTGGTTGAGGGTGGTTCATTACCACAAAATTCACTTATGATGAAACCTAAGGCATAGCTATTCGTTTTCAACAAACTAGTGGTTGAAAATGATATGTTTGTTTTGATCATTAATAGGTTACCTCTAGTGTTTAAAAAAGGCATAATAATCTTGATGGTTGCTCAAATTTAAAAAATGCACTAAAAGAAAGAACCAACTATTGGTTACATCACTATTATCTTAGAGAGGTTCCATAAATGCATATTATTTCTCCCCAAGGTCTTTCTTCACCTTGGGCACCACATTAGCCTAAGTTTTTGACTTCTTATGTGATTAGTTTGTATCATCATTTCTAGAATTCTTTTTTGGCATTCCCAAATTATTGACAATGAAAAAACCTGACATTGTGCTTGGATTGTGAAGTAGAACTCTATTTTTTCTTTGATTTGACTTTATAATGTGCAATAAATGCAATATTTGATTGTCCAAAATTAGGCTGAATAATTTGCATGCATTTGAGAAAAAACATAGGAATTTAGTAATTTTGATTTATGTAACCCTAAAAAATATCTTTAGTGTGCATACTTGTAAAGTTTTTCTATAATTTTAGTCTATGGTTAGGTTTAGGTTTAGTTATGTCTCAAAGAGATTCTCTTCATAATTTGAAAAATAGTTCTACCATACACATTATTTTGTGGTGTGTGATTTCTAGAAGGTTAAAAGCTAGTTATCATTGGTTTTCAAATTAGTTTAAACTGTGTAATCAAGGATAGCTATCACTTTCCTTTTGTGAATTTTTGTAAATATCTCTGATTATTAATACCTATTTTGAGCATGACATTTATGTATTCTTGTAATTAGAAATTACATAAAGATAAGAATTTATAATTCTTATCATTTCTTCACATTTGGGACAATGATGTTTGTATGGAATAAATAGGAGTTGTTTTTTAATTTATTTATTTATTGATGAATTGTCTTAATTGAGTCTATGCTATGGAAGATATGAAATCAACATAGGATCATGTATAGATTTGAACTGTTGTTATTTATATTGGCATAAAAATTTTATTCACACTATTCTCGGATATTAATGATTTACCTATTTGTCCATCCCCTGTCCAATATCCACCATTATCCACTTTGATGATGATTGTACATTCAACTCTTCTTCCTATCTCTCCCTTTTCCCACCCTAGTTCTACTCCCACCCTCTTCCCACCTCTAATTCCATGTATGAGTTCCTTCATCAAGACATTTGTGATGCTACCCTTGATTCTTTTCCATACATTACCCCATACCTCCTCACCTCCATAGATCTTGTCCTATGAATTGGTGGATTGATGATAAATTTAAATCTCTTTATCAAATGCTTTGACTTTTCCTAAAGAATAACCCTCCATACCCTCCACCCATAGGGAGTGTCATTGTTTTCTCCATCATAGGAGGTGAGAGTTTCTTGATAATTGAAGACTTTTTGTCCTTACTGATCTTCACCACTCTCCAAAATCCTCTTGGTGCACTAACCTCCCAAGAAAACCTAAACATATAGCTTTTGACATTAGCCAGGTAGTGTGTGAGTCTCCTATGCCATCTCTTTTATCAGTTATGATATACTGAAACAACATGTTATCATGGTCCCCACCCCACCATCATCTTCTATAATTTTCTCCACATGTAGCATGATTTTGGATATTTTGAATTAATTTACTAACAAAGAATAGATTTTAAAGGCCTCAAAGCTAAATTCATCAAATTTTCTATGGGTACCCTGATCCTCCCTTTAATAGAACATTTTAACAAAGTGGCTTGTTAAGGCTTTCCAGAGTCTTGATATCATCACATAGTTCATACTATTCATAACTTTGGAGATCTCTCCAACCTTGGCAACTATAGAGTGATCATTATTGGGAAATTTTCCAAACTTTATGTTACATTATTAGACATGTAGTTTTCTTAGCACATGGAGGGAGGTAATCTTAGAGCTAAAGGTCATGCTAGTTTTAGGAGATACTTTTAGACCATTGGCCACATCTTTATCCTTTGAGATATTATGGAGAAGGCCCTTCACTAGACTTCCAAAGTCTTTTATTGTTCCATAGGCTTCAAAAAGGCCTTTGACTTAGTTTGAAGATACTTGATTTTCTAGAGGATGCAAGATGTTGGCATTATTAATTGTCTCCTTACCATATATTGGAGGTTTTATGAGATATTTACTAGGTAGCTCCATATTTTCATGGTTTTTTCAACTTCTTAAGTACCATTGGGGTTAAATAATGGTGTCTTCTCTCACTAGTTCTCTTTAGCATTTACATTGATGATCTAGAGGATTTTATTTAATAAAATGCTTGTACAAGTTGTATTTTAGATGAGGTGGTTATAGCTAAATTCTACCTTTTTCTAATTATTTTATTCTCCTTTCTCATTCAATTGAATGCTTATAATAAAAAATTGATACCCTTGCTTATTTTTGTGATTTTTTTAAAATTATGGTCAACCTAAGTAAAATGAAGGCCATGCTTCTCAACATCTCCAAACATTTTCTTTCTATATTTGAGTGTTTCTAAAAGGCGAAGCTTTGGAGATCACATCATCTCACACATAATTTGGGATCCAATTTTCTAGTCCCTCCTTTAATATGAATTTTTCCTCTCATTTGTGTTTTTGCAAGGGTTGTGCCTCACTTTGTCTTGAAGCATAAGTGTTTCTCGATCCATTCCCAAGATATCTCTTCAAAGATAGGTCATTTTGATGTCAGCATTAAGCTCGTAGATTTGTATGGTTTTGAGGTTCAAAAACCTATCTTAGGATCTATCAATTGGGCCTATATTAATAGGCTCTATATTATCATGCTACAAAACATGATTCATTGCAACCAAATTGTTTCTCAAGCACTTTGTAGGATAAGTTTTCCACCCAGCCCTTTTATATTGAGACTATCTTTTAGCTTACTTTCTACATTCACATACTTAGACCATGTGGTATTTAGCTTTTGTTCATGAAAGCGATCCTTACTTGGCTCTGTGTTCCTCTAAGAAGATTTTTTCATTAGGCTCCTTTAGGAACCTTCATTTTTGGTACTCAAAGAATAGATTTCTATTTTCTATCGACACTTCTATTGATAAACTACTAGATTTTATGTGTTCCTTGGAGGCTCCTACTTAACTCCTTCCTTTGAAGGAGACCATCACTAGAGTTTTCATAATAGACATTTATAGTTTGTTCATATAGGTCACTTGGAACTCCCCTCTCCTTTCACATAGCTCAAAGTTTTATTTATTTATTTAGAGGATTTATTATAGGTAGAAGATGGTATTTTATGTTATCCTACTCCTCACTATCTCTAGTGTTATTGTTTACATGGATTGAAGTTTTTCCTTCACTAAGAGTTTTTTCTCATCAACTACAAGTTGACATGGGTCATCTTCTTCACCAAGACTAGATTTTACATCTTTGCTCCTTCCATGATGTGGAGACCAAGCAATAATTCATCATCATCAAAAGCCCCATTTATTATTAAATATGAGGGAGATACTAATACCTCTACAAAAAACCAACCAACATTCTGTTTACTTTCTTTAGATATCCAGACTAGTCATTCTTGGCCCTCTACCCAAGGGAGGACATCATAATTAGGTGTAGATCTTCATAGATCTCTACCAATCTTAGAGCTCCTAGGTTCTTCAACTCTTTCCAACCCATCAAGGAGACTAATGGCTCTAATTAACCCTTATTAAACACTACTTCACACATAGATGAAGATAGGTTCATGATATGGTGTTTCTCATAACTTATGAGCCAACATTTTATCCCTTAGTAATGTGGTTCTACTTCTTACTAGTATGGTTTGATTCCTTCTTGATGATATATATCTACTCATCTCCATTCATCCCTTAGCCATAGGGACAAACACATTGTGTCACCAAAAGTGTAGCCTTGACACTTTTCACTCATTTGGGCCCTTCCTTGTGGATTTTGGCCCCATTTCCTACAATAATTCACCTAAATTACCCCTTTCCAAGCCTTAGTATAAAGTGTTGTAACGTTTTGCGACCAATTGTTACACTTTACTAGGCTTGTCATCACTAAATTAACCCTTCCTTATGTCAAAAATGGCCCCTTAATGTACTTTTAGGCTCGACTTAACTGTGTTTTGGGAGGTAAGTCTAATAAACATTATTTAACATCATTTTATTCCCGACCACCACTTGAATTTTCCCAAGTTGACTAGGTCACCACCTTGGGCGACCTTGTCCCTTTTGGCTTAAAATTCAAAACATAAAAAATATTGTGGGAATTTTCCCCAAAACCCTAAGGTCGGCCTATCATGTGTCATTTCTGGGAAATTAGGGCATAACATGTATAAATAAGGGTTTACCCCTCATTTTTCTCCTTCTAAGTCTCTTTATTTTCACCTTCACTCTCTCTTCTCAAGCACTCATCTACTCCTTCTTGAGCAAGCTAGGGTTTTGCATCCTAGGTCACCAAGATATCATTTGTTGAAGAATTCAAGGGTTGAATGGTTGAAACAACTCAAGATCTATCTCCATGGAAACATTTAGGTAATTTAAAGGTTTACAAATCATTCAAGGATGGATTGAAGACTTGTTAGGGAATATCCTTGACAACTAGGGAAAAAATCCACAAAAAGACACCTACAGATCGTAAATTAAGGTTTTTGGTCCAGACACTTGGAGGAACAGAAATTGCAGATCAAGAGCCCTTGTTTCCACCTTCATATTTTTAGAAAAGGGAAAAGGGGAATTCCCTATAGTTGTGGCAACCTAGTTCCACTGTGCATATTTTCCAAAGATTTATGTGGATCCAGATACCCATTTGGTTGAAACAAGCCTCGGGTTAGTTTCCTAAAATCACCTTGAAAAAGGACTAGGCCGCCCAACTTGGCACAAGGTTCCCATCAGACATAAAAATAATTTTTTTTAGAGTTTCTGAGTTCTTTCAAGTCTGCAACACATTTCCAGGTACCCCTCTTTCATTTATAGCTTTTTGTTTTGTCAAATTTTACATCTTTAGATCATTCTAGTTTATGCTTACATACAACATTGTGTTTTCAAGCATAGTTCATTCTGGTAGTTTTATACATTAATAGTTAATTTTTGTTTTTAGATTATAGCATTTAGGGCATTCCATATCACAAACTTAACAACTTAAATATTAACATAAAATCTTTGAATGTAACCCATGCATTTTGGCCCATCTTTCTCTTTTTAGGTGAAAAACCCTAGAAGTGTTAGAAAGCATTAAGGTGCCAAAATCTTCATTACATTTTGGTGAACCTGACGCATGCATCCCTTCCTTTCTGATTTAGAGTTCTTCTTCATCCTATAATTACCTTGCATTGCATTTTTCATTAGTTAAGTTGCATTCTAGGGTTTCAAATTTTCCATTAGTGAAAAGTGCATTTAGGTTACATTTTTGCATATTAAATCATTCAAACCCATCAAAATTATGATTTTTCATTTTAGATATGCATCATACAACCCTGACACCATAAAAATCAAACAAAAAATCAAAAAAATCTTTAAAAAATCACTAAGAAGACTAAGCCGCGACCCTGGGTGACCTGGTCCCTTTAGGCCTTTGAAACTTCTATTTACAGGGTTGAAAACCTTGTTTTTAGGCTTCTATTTGCTGCCTTTATCTATCTATATCAGTGGGTTTTCTTTTTGTTACATGCATTTTACTCAATCTAGCTTAAATTAGTGCATTTCATGCATTGCTTAAATTTTGTTTCGGAGTCACAACACTTTCCTTTTAGTATAAATAGTAAATTACATTATTTAAAATCAGAAAGTTGTATTTCATCTTGTCTTTACATTGCATTTTAAGCTTGCCTAGCTTGTATTACATTCAAATTACTAGAAATAAGCATTGTTTATATTCATGTCAATTAGAATTTTACAATTTTCATTTTCTACATTAGTTCCTAAAATATTTAAATCAAAATTTGTAGAAAACAAGAACACATCTTTAGGAACATCACAAGCACCTGCTCACACCCTTCTTCAGCCCTTTAGTAGAGATGACTTGGAAATGTTAGATGAAGCCCTTGAAGACTTCATCTCTCCTCACTCATCCACTAAATCTTTACAACAAGAGGATGCAAACATCGATAATCATGATCATCATAATTGTTCTTCTCTTGATATCTCTCCCATTGGTGATGAAGGTATCTTGTGGAAAGGAGACACAATCATTGAAGATCATGATGGTCTTGCTTGTCTTCCTCTTCCTTCCCCATACATAGACCTTATGATACACGAAGCTAAAAATGCTTACTACCTCATCTAGTCTTCCATCCTCTCACAACACCTCCCCTATTTGTGATAATGCTTTAACAACTAAGGCTAGGTTAGTATCAAGCACCCCAATGATTGAGAGTTATAGCATTATTTCTCTCCTTCCTAATATTCCTGAAATTTGGAAGGGTCTATTTGAAAAAAATAATCCAATCATTGATAACCTTCTAATTCCTAGGTATTCTTCTCTTAATGCCTATCCTATGAGTGATGAAGCTACTTTACTAACCCTAAATATGTCATGTGATCAACCTATTATTTGTCACTTTCTAAATAGATCTAATCTTAGGATAGATAATATGACACAACAGAATGGCACCTTAGAGGAAAATAATGCAACCATCAACAATCACAACAATCCACTTTCCACCTCTCCTAATATCTCTCCTCTTTGTGAAGAAGATATTATGATGGAACACTACACTACAACCATAGATCATTCCCCTACTTGCAATGTAGTCAATAGTGTAGAGACAAACACTGAATGTATTGAACATCTTGTTTGTAATTCTCCTACAAACTCTCCTACTAGGGAAGATATCATAATGGAAGAAAAAAACATGGTTACCCTCCTTTCACACAATACTATTATGTCTTCCTTGGGCAATGATAAATACATGATACTCAATTGCCCTTTCTGAGAGATACATCAACCCAAGCCCACTAAGGTTATGCATATGCAAGTGTCCATTAGATCCCCATTTACTATTGGACCTCCTAAGCATCCTCCAATCCTTCACTCACCTAAGAACAACATTTCACATCAACCAAATTACCATGACATTCCTCACATATATGAAAAAGTATATACCATCAAGGCCAACCTAGCCGAGACCTTGTTTACTCATCACCTTAAATAAAATTACTTGTTTCTCCTTGCCTTGTAATAGTTGTAGGGTCATAGCACACTCACTATTGCATATTTTTCATCCCTTGCAAGGAGCAACATACTATCATGCCTTCTAGGCTCACCATTTTCCTATACTCAGTGGGGGCAATGGATTAAGTAGCCTTGCCCTTGTATGTCACTTTTCGTCATCTCTCTTTACTAGTTGTTAAACTTCCATTATCTTATAAGAGAAAGATTTGGATGTTGATGACATGTATTAACATGACTCACATGTGACATACTCCCTCTTCATGACATAGCTTACTTCAAAAACATATGACTTGGCATAGAGCTTTCCAAGTTAGCTCTCATGTATTCCTTCCTCTATCCTTGGCTACTTTAAAGAAATTTCTCATAGTGATGGTGTTAGCAACCACTTTAAAGTGGGGGCATACCTAGACGACATATTTTCCAAAACTCTATGGTGTGATTTATATTTTTCCTTGTGATGTGTCCTCTTTGGTGGTGTCATTGGGTTTGATGCCTTCCAAGAGTGTATGATCAACTAGAGTGGCCTGATGCGAATGAGGAATCCCATGGATAATGATCTGACACCTTGGCTTATCCTCTCTTGGAGACATTAAGCACAATGCTCCCTAAGGTGAAGACCTCGCATGAACAAAGAAAAATCCCCTTTCAACAAAATTTCTTCACATTCAAATTCAAAAGCATTAACAAAAGCATTGTGGTGCCTTATCAAAGTTATCAAGTAAGGTAACTTTGGTATGGTTAGTATAATGGGAAGCTGACATGCTAGCATGAATTTTTGATTATATGGTGAGAAGCTGACACACTGGCATGACTTTCTCACTAAACCACCCCCTCTTTTTGGACAAACAACCTAGATCCGATCCAAAACTAGTTAGACAAATGGTCGAGGCTTGATCCAACTTTCCACTTTCATTTCTTTCTTCATTCTAGTTCTCTTCATTGCATGATCATGTATTTTGTCTTGCTACAAATCATTCACTGTTGAATGTGTCTTCTTGCATTGGTGTCTTTTTGACTTAGAATCTTAAATCCTAGGGGCTTGACCACCTTCTTCATTCTCCACCATTCTTCACTATCTCCATTGGGATACTTTAGTGTGAGTTTGAAGAAATTTCATCCCCTCACTAAAGTGGGGGCTAAATGTGTCACCAAAAAGTGTAGCCTTGACACTTTTCACTCATTTGGGCCCTTCCTTGTGGATTTTGGCCTCGTTTCCTACAACAATTCACCTAAATTACCCCTTTCCAAGCCTTAGTCTAAATTATTGTAAGGTGTTGTTACCAATTCTCACACTTTTCTAGGCTCGTCATCACTAAATTAACCCTTCCTTATGTCAAAAATGGCCCCTTAATGTACTTTTAGGATCAACTTTAGTTTTTTTCAGTAGGCAAGTCCGATAAACATTATTTAACACCATTTTATTCCCGACCACCACTTGAATTTTCCCGAGTGGACTAGGTCACCACCTTGGGCGACCTAGTCCCTTTTGGCTTAAAATTCAAAATTAAATAAAAAATCTTGCAGTAATTTGCCCCTAAAACCCTCAGGTTAGCCTATCATGTGTCATTTTCGAGGAAATTAGGGCATACCATGTATAAATAAGGGTTTTTCCCCTCATTTTGCTCCTTCTAAGTCTCCTTTTTTTCACCTTCACTCAATCTTCTCAAGCACTCATCCACTCCTTCTCAAGCAAGCTAGGGTTTTCCATTCTAGGTCACCAAGATATCTTTTGCTGAAGCATTCAAGGGTTTAATGGTTGAAGTAACTCAAGATAGATATCTATTCAAGGATGGATTGAAGACATGTTATGGCATCTCCTTGACAACTAATGTAAATGGATAAAACAAATTAAATGCTAATGTAAATCATTCAAGGATGGATTGAAGACATGTTATGGCATCTCCTTGACAACTAGAGAAACAAATCCACAAAAAGGCACCTACAGATCAAAAATCAAGGTTTTTGGTCCGAACACTTGGAGGAACAAAAAGTGCAGATCAAGAGCCTTGTTTCCACCTTTAGATTTTTAGAAAAGGTAAAAGGGACATTCCCTATAGTTGTGGAAACCTAGTCCCACTGTGCATATTTTCCAAATAATTTTGCAGATCCAGATATCCATTTGGCTGAAACAAGCCTCAGGTCAGTTTCCCAAAATCACCCTGAAAAAGGACTAGGTCGCCGAACTTGGTAGAAGTGTCCCGCTAGACATAAAAAAACACTATTTTTAGAATTTTAGAGTTCCCTCAAGTCTGCAACACACTTCGAGGTACACATTTCCATTTTTACAGTTTTGTATCTTGTTAAATAAGCTTTCATAGGTTGTTTAATTTAATGCTTGCATATCCTCATGTGTTTTGAAACAATCTATTTTCTAGGTTTTACATTAGCATTTAATTTGTTTTATCCATTTCCAACACTTAGACTATTTCATTTAGACATAGTCACACACAACAAAACCCCTATATTTAAATGAACTCACCCAAAACGCATATCATTAGATGAAAGAGAGCTCATTTCCAAACCAAGTGCTCCTAGGTGAAAAACCCTAGGGGCCTAGTAAGGGGAATCCTCTTTCCATTATTGTGTATATATTTTTGGTGGTTCACACATATTATTATTTTCTTCACTACTACCATAGTTATTTTTCCCTTGAATGTTAGGTGTGGTTCTAGAGAGAGAATCATGCTTCCTCTTGGAATCCCCTAGCTCAACCCTCTTGGATTTCAACACTTCTTGATGAATAATACATGAGATCTTGTATTATGCCTTTCATAATGATTGACGGTGATATTGGGGACTCCTCCATTTTAGACCTAGATTATTATACCTATAACTTTCATATCTTGAATACTACTTAGCTTATGCTCTTTAGGGTTATTGTTCCCCCTACTTGGCAATTTTTATTAGGTTCTTGAGAACATGTGCTGGTGATTCATAGCTGTATTATATTTTATATTTATTTGGTTTTGGTTCTACCCATAGTTCACAAAATTGGACTCAGAGAGTACTTGGCAAGCCAAAAAAAACATACTAGGAGAGTACATGAAAAAACTCTACAAAAAATTAGTACCTTAAAAAACACTTAAATTTTTGAAAAAAGAAATATTTTATTGAAAATATGAACTTTATGCAAAATATAGTTTAAAATGAATCAAATGCATTTGGTGGGGGTCTAGGTGAAACACCCCTAGTGGGGCCAAGGGGTAGCACCCCTCACAAGGTCCGTGGGAAATTTCCTCAACATGTTCCCTATCGTGATATAGGGAAAGGTTGAGGGGTAGTACCCCTATGACCAAGCCCAAACTAAGGCCTTTGAAACCATACAAAACTTCATCCTACACACCTTTTTTGTTCTCCTAGATGGTTTACAAAAATAATGCATTTTTAGGGTTTAAAGAGAAAAAACATGTCAAAACTACATTCCTGAAATGTTTTTTACCCCACATTTTTTACTAGTGATTTTTAGGTGAAAATCAGTAATTTTTTTCCAAAAAATTGACAAGTTTTTTTGAAAAATGTTCAAGTTTTTAAAGTTTTATTGGTGGGTTTTTAGACTTTATGGCTCACGAGTAAACCCGCAAGATACTCATTGAAGTTTTCTTCTTGTGAGTACTCACAAAATATGTAAACCATGGTTCTAACACTTTGTGGGCCTCTCTAAGATTCTCTCAATTCCTAGAGATTTCTATTGTAATTTGGTGTACTCTTCAATCCCATTGACATAGATTTTGTCATCCATTGACATGAATATTACTTTTTTTTTCTTTCTCACACAAATTATGGTTCTTAAGATTTATTTTCATTCCAATTCTAAAAGCCATTTCCTCCTCAAACCATATTTTAGAAAAAATCCCTTCAAAAATTTGTTAGAGGATATTTAATCTTTCGTTTCCCAATGAATGAGGCTAAATCTAGTTGTTTACTCCTAAAAAATCCCTTACTATTGGTGTATCAGAATACCCATAAACAAGAACAAAGAAATTAAATATGAAGTTCTATCCCTATTTGAATTAGTGGTTAAAATAGTATATATTATTTTACTCACTAAATAGAATTAAATAATAATATCTAAATAAAATATGAAGAATAAGATGATATTTTCCTTTTGTTAAATAGGATTTTATCACTCATCTTATATGCATTTCTACTTCTACTTCATAGTTAGATTTGGACAAAAAAAAAAAAGGGATGTGCTTGTTAGTTTATGGCTAGAATTTAATAACCTTCTATGATTATTCAATGAGTTTGAATTGAAATGATTAAAATAATCCCCATTTCAAGATGCTTGAGATACTCAAAAGGCTGTATAGTGTATGTGGACAAGTTGTTATAACTTCTTTAATGTTTGTAAAAGAAGTATAATCTCTTTTGTAATTTAATTGAATAATCAAATTATAATAGTTTGTGGAAATTCTGAGCTTCGTGACATATTGCACTTTGAAGATCAAAATTTCTTCAATAAGATAAAGGCATCTTTCTGATAAACCATACTGCCATTATTTTCTTAACCATAATGAATACTTTTGCGTATATACCTTGCATTTAAATAGTTACATCTTTTTTAAAGGGTTATCAATAGGGAATTTGGGAGATGCATTTCTGGGACTTGGAATGCACTTTGGAAATGGAGAAGTGTTCTTGAAACTTGAGACTCATATAAATACATCTCTTGACACAAGATTTCAATGGGCACTCACCCTTGAAATTTTGTAGGTGTCTTTTACTTCATAAGGACAGGGGGACTGGATTGAAACCAAATCATTAGCCATCATGGAAACATGTCTTCTAATTCTTCCCACTCATGTTGGAAAGGTGGAGATGCATTGCCTGATAGTAGAAGATGTAGTTTTGCATCTTCAAAAATCTCACACGCAATCTTTTGATGCGAACTATAACATCCTATTTCAAACAAAAAAAATACGACATATCTCCTAGTATTACAAATATGCAATTGATTAACCCCACACCATACTATTATTTGTATACTTTAAAATTTGAATTCTTTATCCATTCAATGTCATCTTAGTTCCCCTAGTATCTATGATTATCAACAATATTTAGAGTCTACAATTGGTTGTCTCTCCCCTATGTGTGAACATGCACATGTCTAGGATCATGCACATTGGATTTTGTGTGTATTAATGAGTGTATTTGGGTGTCTAATATCTTGAATTTGACATTATTTTTTCTTGGTTCATTGTTACTCCTTGTCATTTGATGATTCACGTATAAGAAATGCTATTGATATTTTTTCATGGCTTAGGTAAAGGAGTATGTTAGAGCAAGAATAGGCTTGGATAGAGTTTTCCTTCGCATTGATGCAAAATAGGGTATGAAGCCTAGAGACCACGAGTTGATAAAATTGCTGGAGAAGTGCATCTACAGTCCATTTTGATAGTTGTTACATGTATTATGTTATTTAGTTTAAATTCGAACTTGTTCTTTGAGTGTAAAGGAGTGAAATATATAATATTATTGTTCATATTGTACCATTATTGGAAGAAGATAATTTTGTGCTTGTGAGACTATTGTTGTTGTAGTCGTTGGTTAAATATCTATTTTCATGTAAGAACATGTAAATGTAATTATAAAATGTAAATGATATGTAATGCTTAAGAAGATGGGATCAAAAGATAGTAAGGATCAAAAAATTGTATCTGTTGATACAGAAGGTATCATGTTTGATGGATGATCCCTAAGGATAACAAATAAGACTTAGGTTAGATGGAAATTAAAAGCTAGTATATGTACAAAGTTTGGAAAGGTGTAGGTCCCAACTAAGAAAAAATATACTACCAATGCAAATGACAATAATTAATGTAAAAGAATTTGATAATACCATAGATAGCAGTAAGCACTTAATATCAAACAACCTAGTAGATATTATCTTTTTCATCTCTTGGAAGTATAGGAGCAGGTGAGACAATGTGATTTTTAGATTTCTTAGATTTTTCAATGAGCATTCAAGTAGATGAAATCTACAAAAGAAAACCCTTAATGTGATTTTGCAAGTGACTCAAACAATGCAAAAAAATCCCTAGTAGTGCAATTAACATCATGATAGAAAAAATCTACAATATGCTAAATGTTAAAACCACTAAAAATAGTCCCAATGGGATATACTAGTACTGCTTACCAAAATCTTGGAGCCTGAAGGCCAGTTACTATATTGCATTGGAAGGCAGAAATAAACTTGTGGTAATATAATTGGTAGCTCCTTGACTAAACCTTAATTAGTGTGCTGAGAAATTAAACTAGGGCGGTGAGGAAGAGTGATTAAGAGGGAAGCACAATAGCCAAATACATATTTTAAATTAGATAGTTGAAAGTGATTCAAAGCCTTGTTAGTGTAACTGAGTGATAGATGATATGCCCAATGTTAGCTTGTGAGATGGACCTATAAAATATAATAAACCATGTCAGATTTAAGAATACGGTGCAACATGTAAATTCATCATGTGGATATAAGTAAAAGAAGCCTAGGTCTGGAAAATGCTGAAATTAGCAATTAGATACCTCCCCCTCAACTCCATTCCACATTGTTCCTCAACTAAGTGAACGTGCACTTATTGTAGTGGTGTTGTGGCTTCATAAAGGCAATTGACATATAGTTGTAAGCTATTGTAAGAGAGGGGGACCAACCATGTTAAGGCTATAGGTCACGAAGAGCTGAGAGCAGAGCATTACCCTAACTTACCTCACTCTAAAGGGTGTTTTAGGATGGGGATCGAGAATGAAGAGCACTATTAGGTATTTGTGTCATGCTCTAAAGAACCAAAGATCTACTTTGGGCTAGACGAGCCAGTTTTTGGAGGCTGAACTATACCTCAAACAACTCTCTATTCGAGGATGGTAGCATGGGTTTGGGGTGACAGCGTGATGCACTAGCATCTCTTTGGTGCTTTGACATCTATAAGACCAAAAAACATAAACTATAATACAAAAATCTAAAAGATTACTTAACAGTCTATCAAATTGATTTTAACGAAAAGGATAGAATGATAAAATACATAAAGTAAATATAGAAATAATAAAGCAAGTAGATAAATACTAGGGTGATGAAAACCAGCTCACTAAAATGCCAGTTTTCTAGTGAGCTCCACGCACATGTTCACCTACACACAAGAAATAGGGATAAATTGTTGGGGTTGTATAGGGGTTTTCCTTAGTCAAACCTTAGCTTTGGTGTTTCCACCTCCATAGACAACCAAAAAGCAATGGAATAGGGAATATGATAAAGGAGATTGAAAGAAATGCACTTAACACTACAAAAGACTATGCTACTCTATCAAATCACAAAGGAGAGGAATGAAGTGTTACCACCTCCACCCAAAGGCTCTCAAGGCCAATGAAGGGAGAATGCAAGAAACAAACTTGGAAAAGTCACGATAGTCATAGGGATGATGAAGGGAGGTCTCGTAAGACTCCAAGCTTGCAACTTCTATGGTAGCCTCACATGTGCAAAGTGAAGTTGATGGAGTTTCAAGCTAGTGCAATGCTCAATCCGAGTGGTGAAAATGGAGTGCTAGAATGCTGAAGAGTGTGTAGAATTTTCTTGAGATATTTAATGTGAATGAAATGTTGAAGTGAAAGTGAATAGAATGGATTTGAATACAAAAGGGAGTCATTTCAAGTCGGTTAGTCACACAAAGGTGTTCCAATTCGATCCAAATTGGGTGTGTAACATCCCTATGGACTTTGGACATTGGAATCTATTAGGGATGACAACATGCCACACTGATATTTGTGTTTTACACTCACATCCCTAATGAAAGTTCCCCCACCAACATACAAAAAAAATGCCAATTGGATGCATTCTGGATGGGTGATGTGGAATTTTTCCTTTGGATTTGATTTTCTAAGGTGAGGGTATGCAAAAACGGAATTTACAGAAGGGGTGAAAATTTTCTCTTATACATTTTTCCCCCACTTTAGGAAGCGTGAATATTGATGAGTTTTTGGTAAAGGAGATTGAAGAGATAGATATGTATGCCTGAACCATCAAGGAAGCAAAACACGATCCGATGAAATCGAAAGTGTAGGGTAGGAAAAGGACTTTGCAGGTACTCTCTCCTAAGGAGCTTCAAACAAAAGGACTACATAGCTCCGCAAAAATATGAAGTTCCACAAAGTACCCCGAAGGCCCTCCGACCACAATGGACAAATCCCATAGGATGTAAGCACCTCATAGGCCATCAGACCTACAAGAAGGCATTCCCCCAAGTACTCTCTCATGTAGGAAGCCCAGTGAAAGGGGATTATGTAGATTTGGATTGGAAATCAACTTCATAGGCACATCTGCAAAGCAACATGTTAATTCATAGATAAAACATGTCAAAAATCAAAAAATAAATCACACAAGAAAATAGGAAGACAATCACATAGATAGTCAACAAATTGAAAGGTTTTCAAAGGGGTCTCTCGAGAACCCTTCAAAAGAAGAGGGGTCTACTCAAGGGATGTGTTGTTTGAAAGTGCACAATTTTTTTTCGCAAATAGATTCAACATCAAGGAATCCTTTCAAAAGATGTTCACTTCATCAAGGAATTTGAAAGGAAGAAAATGCCCCTTAGTAAGGAGAAGATTGAGGCTTCTCCCATACGAAAATTTTCTCCCTCCTCGGAGGAAAGTTCTCAAGATCCTTCTTTACGAAACCATGATGAAGGAAATACATTCCGCTAGGGGTCCAAGTTGAGAATGCGAGTTTTGAAAAAAATTATAAAGATTTTTGAGAAAAGATTCATTGGAAATGAACAGGTTTTCTAAAAATTGAAGCTGATATGGTATCCTTCCTTAGGGTGGCACATGTTGAATGGAGAAGCACAAAACGCCCTAAGCAGGGAAAAGCAAGAATGACAAAGTGATGTTGTGGCCCATCGAACATGATGAGATGTCACCATGGTGATTTTGTTGCATACATGAGGGAAAAAACATAGGCACCACAACATCACAACTCAAGAAAAGAAGAGAGAAAGGTGACAAGACTAAAAAAGGAAATAATGACATCACAGATAGAAGACATAGGGGCAATCTGATATGAAGAATGCAAGAGAAGACAAAGTAAAAATAAAAAATTGGGTCAACATGGAAGGGAAGCCTAAATGCCCCAAACACTTTGCATCATCCCTAATTTACCAAAAATCAAAACACATAATAGAGGAATAATGATGCCACAAATAGAAGAATTTTTATGACACATAATCACTCTTGTATCCAAGCACCAAAAAAGGTGAAAAGGGTCATCCAAGAAAACATAATGAAAGAATGGGGGAACACATCACAACAAACACACACCTAATCTAAAGATAAAGAAGAGGCTTCCCTCTAACATTCATTGACCAAAAGGTCATTCACTTCCCAATCTATATTTTTATAAGGGGAAGGTAGACAAACCTATAGTGATGGAATATTAAGGGGAGGTGCATCTGACCTTCCCACAACAAGGTATAAGGAAGAAGGCCCTGTAAGGTCTTCTCTCCTTGGCTCTTATGGAGCTATGGTCAATGATTTCACAAAGATCACTGACAAGGCTCAGACCTCGTCCAAAGATTTGAGTATGCACTTCATAGGAGTGTCATGTGGTACCTTAATGTATGGGGAGGACAATGCCCGAGGTTCACTGCCAGGCTCACTAAGTGACTTGGGAGCAGTGATAAACTCAAGGGAAGTTGGAACTTTCTCTGTCACTAGGATAGTACAAGCTAGAACCAGACCACCCTTTGAAGAAGGTGGGATCCTCTTGTGCCCTCCATTGTTAGAAGGGCCAACCTCCACTTTTTGCTTCATCAAAGGATGTGAAATCCCCACAAATGAGGCAAGAGGCATGAAAGAGGAGGAGAAGACCGCGACAGACACCATTGAGGTATTAAACATGTCCATAGGTTTCTAGGGAATGGTTGGATGTCTGGGAGAGACATCAAAAGAGGTGGTTTGAATAAAGAAGCGATAAACACCTACACCTTTTTAGGCTCAGGTGCACTCACACTCACAACAAGAGCTAGAAGGAGGAATGAATTTGATTGAACAAAAGTAGAGGGGGGAGAGAGGATTACATAGCGGGAGGCCTTGAAATAGGGGTGGTCGACTATCCTTCCTTTCTTTACAAATCAGCTTGCTCAGTCGCTAGAGCCTTTCACCAATGCTTGCGATCATGTGCAAGGCAGTTTCTGTGACTCTTGGAGCTAGAGGTCGAGTGTAGGAATGTGATGGAAGGCTCTTGCTTAGCTATAGGGGTTTCCATCACATTCATCTCTGGTGGAGGGACAAAATATTGAATGATAGTAGGATCAAGAGGTTAAGGGACAATGAGGGAAGACGGCTCTAGCGCCTTGGTGGTGGGCCTATTTACATTCATTGCTTTAGGAGTAGGAGTAGTAGGAGGCCACAAAGGTCAAGAAGTAGAGGATTCCCCATGGGGACCCTTCCTTCTACCATATCAAATGAGCCTAGGCTCTATGGGCTGAACAAGAAGCTCAAATGAAGGATGCTTCGGCTTTCGCCAAGTGGGCACCATAGGATTCTCCTACAAACATGAAGTAGAGTTTGATGGTGCCACAGTAGGGCAAGAGGAATCATAAGGCTAGACAATGAAAGAGGAGGAAGAGGAACCTTGAGAATGCTTCTCTTCTTCCCTTCTACATTCCATGATAGAATCATTTTCATCGTTTAAACAAGCCCTATATGAGCATAGGGAGATGGAGGGTACCTCACTCTAGGTGTTAAGCCCCCTTTCTTGTACTTCTCATAGTTCTAATACAAGAGGTCCTTCCTAGGAAAAAGAAGACCAATGAGTATAGGTAAAAAGTGATCTAAAGAATAACTATCATGCACAACTGGCAGTTTATAGCTAGTGGTGTGGATCACATGTACTAAACCCTCGTGTTCATAAACTTTTAAAAATTTATGCACAACCAAGGGAACTACATTCATAGCTACTAACTAGGGAATACCAAGCTTCACCTTGAAGAGTTTAGACTATGTGATTATTTCAAAGAGGACATTGAATAGTTTAGGTCCAACAAGGACCGACAAGATGATGCTACCAAGGGGAGGTATGAAAAGTTTTTTATGCATACAAATGGTGCTTACAAGTTCATTGTATCCATCTTTATGCAAGAATTATATTAATGTAATCTCCTCAGTAATCGCATTCACCTGACACATTGGGTCAACAAGAATTCCTATCATAGTGTTCTTGTTGATTCATGTAGGGATGTAAAGAGGGATGGCTCTCTGTTAAAACCCATCGACAGGTCCTACAGGGTGAAGATTATATGAGGGGAGCTACTTTCAAGGTGCGTAGAGAGGATAGGAAGATGTAGGAAAGAGGCCATTGTGAATATTAAATGACACTCTCACAGAGCTCCCCAAAGGTTCACAATTGGATAGTGAATCAACTAAGACTTCATTCTGCAATACTTATGAAACCTTGCAACTACACCTACTAGGGGTCATAGGTTGGGTTGTAATGTGAAACACATCATAACACTCACACCTACAATGCTCCTAAAACATGAGAAAAGGACCCTTTAGCACTGCTAAATGGAACCAAAATGGTTCATGTCAGGTTCACCAAAAATGTAAGAGAGGGGGACCAACCACATCAAGGCTCCAAGTCACAGAGAGCCGAGAGTGGAGGGCTACCCTAACTTACAACACTCTAAAGGGTGATTTAGGATTGGGATCGAGAATGAAGAGCACTATGAGGTACTTATGTCACTCTGCAAACTCGAAGATCTACTTGGGGCTAGACGAGCTGGTTTTTGGAATCTAAACTTTACCTCAAATAACTCTCTATCTAAGGGTGACATCGCGGGTCTGGGACAAAAACATGGTGTGTTGGTATCTCTCTAGCATGCTAGCATCCCTATGGCTAGAGAAGACATAGTAAAATAGAAAAATATAGAAACTTACTTAATAGTCTAGCTAAGTGGTTTTAACAAAAAGGATAGAATGATAAAATAGAGAAAGTAAACACACAAATAATAAAGCAAGTAGATAAAGAATAGGGTGATGAAAACCAACTCACTGAAATGCCAATTCACTAGTGAGCTCCACACACTTGTTCACCGACACACAAGCAAGAGGGGAAAATTTTTGGTGCTGTATAGGGATTTGCCTCAATCAAACCCTCGTTTTGGTGTTTCCACCTCCACGGACAACCAAAAAGTAACAAAATAGAGAATATGATAAAGGGAATTAAAATAACTTCATTGAACACTACAAAAGACTAAGCTACTCTATCAAATCACAAAGGAGATGAATGAAGCCTTACCACCTCCACCCAAAGGCTTTCAAGGCCAATGAAGGGAGAATGCAATCAACGAACCTAGAAAAGTCACCACAACCACAGTGGTGATGAAGGGAGGTCTTGTAAGACTCCAAGCTTGCAACTTGTATGGTAGCCTCAAATGTGAAAAGTGAAGTTGATGGAGTGTCAAGCTAGTGCAATGCTCAAGCTAAGTGGTGAATGAAAAAGTTGAAGTTAAAATAAATAGAATGGATTTGAATGCAAAATGGAGTCATGTCGTGTCGGTTGGTTGCACAAAGCATTGCAATTCAATCCCAATCGGGTGTGTAAGGTCCCTATGGACTCTGGATACAAGAATCTGTCAGGGATGGAAGTGCACCATGTAGACTTATGTGTGCCATGCTCGCATCCCTAACGTCTATTGACACAAAACATGCATCAAGCGGATAAATTTTGGATAGGTGATGTGAAATGTCACCTTTAGATGTAATTTTCTAAGGTGAGGGTATGTAAAATGGGAATTTACACAAGGGGTGAAAATTCACTCCTATACAAATATATATCAAATGTCTTATGAAGTCACAATGACACTACATAAGTGTCCAAATCAGTCACTAGGTGGGCCAATGTGGGAGGACAAGACCAAATATGGGCAAGATGCCACTACCATGAGCTAACCAACCGGATGTATGGAAAATAGATTAGGCAAGAGCTATAATGAATCCATGCAAAGGATATGATTAGTGGGGACTCTAGAATACAAGTGGTATGTATAGAGCATATAGGGTATCATCATAGGTTTACAATAAAAAATGCATGAAATATATTTTAAAGAAATGGAATACACATTTAGGTTATTTCTACTTCATTGTCTATATAGAATCATAGATTATCATATATATTTTGATTTATCACATAGAGAAAGGATAATTACAAACAAAAACATGAAAGGATCCACACATATAGAAAGGATACATAGGTGGACCGTTCTAGTTAATAAGATATTTCCATTTAGCTATATTTTAGTGGTTTTTGTTAATTTAGATGGATTATTGAATACTAGAATTTGTGAAGTTATTCAGTATTGACTTCAATTATTTTTTAATTCATAGGGTTGAATCCCTTATAATGGTGCTCAATTCTTTGTGAAATTAAATTTAAATAGGGGTTGACCCTATTGGAGATCCCAAATTTGGTGATGAAAAGGTGCAAGGAAAAGGTATAAAATAATGAATGGTTTCCTCCTTTGTTAACATATACATCCCTTCAAAAAAATTTCTCCTTTGGTGAAGATATAAATATTGTTTGTGGATTGTGGAGAAAAGGGTGTGTAGAAGACAAATTGATAAATCAAAGTTACACTAGAAAATCTGGTTGAAAGGAAAATAATCTAAGATCATTTAAAAGAAAAGTTTTGAATAAGGATTTTCAAGAAGAACAATACTTTTTCTATCAAGAGGTTGGTGCCTCATATTGAAAGAGATTGGTGTCTCATATTGATTTGGTGCTCAAGTGGTTGGGATTGGTTTTTCTAGTAGGTTGGTTCCTATGAAACTTGTAATAGAATTTCATATAAGTGATATTTTGACATGGTTTTCTCTCGAAAGGGTTTCCACATAAATCTTGTATTTATCTTTTTTTCTTATTTGTTTGTGCATTTGAAGTTATTGAGGTTAATTTAAAAAAGTAAAAATATATTCTTATATTGATTCACCCCCCTCTTAGTATAAGCTTGTGATCATCAATTGGTATCAGAGCTAGTTCCTTCAAAGTATACCTTAATCACTAGAATGAAGATCATAAGAGGACACATGACTTTCCAAGAAGGATTTTCCTCTAACAAAAATCCATTGTTTGATGGAATAAAATATGCTTTCTAAAGTGTAAGAGTACACACCTACCTAATGAATCTCAGATTCAATATTTGGAAATCTATAGTGGATGGTATATTGCTCCATCATCCACACCTATGAATTAGGTTGCAAAGAAGGCAAGTGAGAACAATGTAAAATCTATAAATGCAATTTTGTGTGAACTATAAGAATTAGAATTTATCAAAGTGATGCATTGTGCATTGGTGAAAGAAATGTGGGTAAAACTTAAAAATACCTATGAAGGAGATGAGAAGGTTAGGAAATCCAAGCTCCAAACTCATAGAAGAAAATTTAAGACCTTGAAGATGGAGGAGGAGAACATAACATCCTATCTACTTCATGTAGATGAAATGTTAATAATATTAAAGGCCTTCGAGATAAGGTTGATAATGCAATAATTGTGCAAAAGGTATTAAGGTCTCTTATTTTGAGATTTGATCTCAAAGTCTTCACTATTGAAGAAATGAAATATTTAGAAGACCTAAGATTGGGTGAGTTGCATGGGATCTTTACTACATATGAGATGAGGACCGAAAAAGAAAATACATCTTAATGAGAGGCAGCCTTCAAAGCCTCAAAGAAATTGAAGAGAAAAGGATCCAAGCCAAGAGATAGTTCCAATAATGAGTCAGACGAAGAAGACTCTCATTTCATGAGAAAGCTAAAGAAAGGATTCAACAAATATAAATATTTGTTGTCATTCAAATCTTTTAATTGTGGAAAAGGACACTTTTTTGCTAAATGTCCAAATGAAAGTAAAATTAGTGATTATGAGGAAGACCATAATATGAAGAGATATAGGAAATATCATCAACATAAAAAGTTCCACAAATATGGAAAATTTGAGAAGAAGAAGGGTCCTTACAAAATCAAGAAAAGTTGTTATTGTAAGGAGGAGAGTAGCTCATTTTTAGAGATTTTTTCCACCAACGATAATGAAGAGATTTTCATTGTGATAGAAATAAAATATAATATCTTGGAAAATGATGAAAATGTTCTAAAAACGAGGCATAAGGGGAAGAGAATGATGAAATGGATGAGGAAGTAGATTTGGAAGAACTTATTTACACCCTAGATCAAATCAAGAAACTTAAAAATAGATTGAAGCAAAAAGTATAACTTCAAGAGGATGGTGAGTCCAAGGAAAAATTATCACAAAGTCTTAAAGAGTCGAAAAGGATGATCATCAATATAAAAGTTAAAATTGAAGAAGAAAAAATGATTGAAGAGGAGGTAAAAATCTAATGGAAGAAAAAAGAAGAAAATTGTGAAAGGTTGTAGTTTGAATTTGTTTCCTTGAGAAAGGAGCTAGAAATGATAACCAAGGGATGCTATGGTTGAGATGTCAATATGGAATAAGATTGAGGCTCCAAAGGACTCGCTTAGTTTCTTGTTTCTCACGCCTAACAAAGGAACCAAGATTTCCAACCATAGATTATGTGCATATTGAAACCAATAAATAGTCCACCCCTAATGTAGATGTTTTATGATCTTAACCTCAAACGCGTCACCCTTGAGAAAAAACACCCAACTACAGATGATAGTACGACCTCACAAGAGAATGCACAATCTCTCATAAACCCCACGTGGTTGTGAGAAAGAGTGGTAGTAGCAATTGAAGTTATTACAACAAGTATAAATTTGATCTCAAACATGAATCTTCAAAAAACCTTGAATAATCTATTGATAATCTATCCCAACAAGAATGATATAACTCCCATGTGCCGTAGAAGTGAAGGAACAATCAACAATAATGAAATTCAATAATATTTATCTTCAATATTTTGATTTTTCAAGAACAAACCCTTGTCTAATCCTTTGAGAATTATGTCAGTCAAACACAAATGTGACCTCCATTTGAAGCCACCAATCAGTAAACCTCAAAATATTTTTCACACCCTTGGTAAGCTTGATTCAAGAAGAATCTATGCTCTTCAAGATTGTTGCAGCTCAAAACCCTAGGTCTCCACCACCAAACGCAAAGCAAAAATCCAATTTGATTAAATGATCAAGAATAATGAATGAAATGAAATCTAAATGCCCTTTTATAATGTTAAATTTGCATTTGACTTCATCTCATATAATTTATTTTAATTTCATCTCCTTTTCCCTTCTTTTTGGTACGCAACATTAAAATATAAAGTATACTTTATTAACCACTTATATCTCCTCTTTTTAATAACACATACTTAAAAATCATTAAAATACATTTTTAATAAAATAATTATGTCTCCCTTTATGTTCTTTAATAATGTCTTTATGATTGACTTCATAATCATTAAATATCTCTTTCATAATAAATTCATTAAGACATTTAATGTAGTGTACTTTATAATAATAATTAATTATTATTAAAGCATCACTTTAATAATAATTAAAACTTCATAACTCCAATATTAAACCTCATAAATTAATTATGTCTATGTCAAAAGATAGCCTACTGCATTCTCCATCCATTTGGATGTGTTACTAAAAATAGTAAGGTGGTCTCTAACATCCAACTGCTTTACTATAAATAGTAAGTGTATATACATAAGGCTAGAGACCCTTGAATAACAATACCTCAGAACATACCAAAGATCTAGAGATGAAAACACTATCAATTTGCAACTAGAGAGCCAAGTAACTCCACAATAGGGTCCTTTAATCACCATCATTAGCCTATGAGGACCCAATGATAGGCTAAACCATCAAACTCTAATGCTTGCTCAAAAATGGGGACATTACAGTTCACCCTCCTTAAAATTGCGTGTCCTCAAGAAATTGCAACTAAAGAGATAAGATCACTCAATCAAAGGCCCAAGAGAAGAATTGTAGGATGACCCACATCACCAAATAACTCTAGTAGCACCAGTATATTCTCAACTATGAAAAGATAGACATCAAACCAATTGCCCAACTCATGCACACAAGAATTGTGCATCAAAAAAAACTCATTTACATGTGAACCAAAGGTGAAGTTGTATGAAAACCACACAATGTACACTATGCAATACTCTTTAGTAAATCCCTAACTAAAATCCTGATGCACAAGAAGGATCCCATAACAACTGTAGAGTGTCCAATAATATATCCCTAGATCACAAACCCAGAATGAAAGTCTTCCATGCATAACATCCTTTGAATTTTTTTGCACTAATATAATATTAGCTTCACCATATCGAGAGTGGTAAAGCAACCCAATGGGACCCATCCAAACCATAATTTCAACCCTATCACCATGTAGATCCTAACTCAACTGGAATTCACATCCCTTCGTCATGAGAAGGTATAAATATCTAGAAGTGTCTACAACACAACATCTCTCTCTATCCTCCACTAAACTCCCATGGATCTATTGACTATCTGTCATAAGTGGTGGAAGATATGGAGTAGGTCCTCTCAAGTCAAGGAAATAATATATCTCTCCTAATCCATATTGTAAAGACTACACAAGCCATCATGCCTATTAACACTACAACCTCTTTGAAGTCATGTCTCCAATGGAAATTTTTGTGACAAAGAAGTTTTAAATTCTATCTGGTACACATCAACATGATGGTATTAATCTAATATTTGACCCTGCAAGTAATCCTCTAAATAAAATTGAGTCAGACACCTACAATCTCTAGTTCCATCATATGTAGATGACAACTCCTCATCCCATAATGTATAGTATAAATCTTGAGCCAATTCACACCTACACATCATCAAATCCTCAATGTGTGGACTAAGGGAGAAGTGATGAGCACTCCTAACTGTGTTCAAGATAAAAAGAACCTACCTGTGTCAATGGTTGACTGTCATAGTGATGGAAAACACTCTCATCATCACTCTCATCACTCAAATTAGAAGATGGCCCACATATTTGACCCTAAATGGCTGATTGGGTAGATGCTCTACCAATATTCTCTACATACCAAATAACATACTCCCTATCATGAAAAAATTGGAGTTATTATTATTTTATCTCCTCCAAAGAACTCTTGATGAGCGACAAATCACCAATGTGAGTACCAACTGAGATGCCATACTTTCTCTCCTCAAATGCGGCTCTACAAATAAGGTACTCAACATACTTATGAATGCAATCAAACCGAGATAAGGTTGAACCAACCTTCTCTCCTGCAACCTTCAATTGATCTCTCCATCTCTGTGGCTCAATAAGTTGTCAATCAAAATTAGTTGCAAGGGATAAAAAGAATGATTTTCTTCCAAGAGAGTGAAACAAATCAACATGAGAACCAACCTCCCAATGAGATGATACTCTGCATATCTCTTGTGAAGAAGGTGGAGTAGCATTGTGATCTATCACACAACTCCTTAGAGAATCCACCACTACATCACAAGAGCTATCAACCACCTGATATGTATCACCTATAATGGGACTATCCTTAGGAAAACCAAGTGTAACACACTATTCCCTACTAATCTCATCCAAGGCACTCATCCCATTTGTATCAGCTACACTTGATAATGAAAAATATGTTACCACATCCTGAATATGCTCATTACCACAACTTGTGGATGTATTCTTGTCACCAATAACTATCATAGATGTATGAACTATATTTGTAGATGGTGAAGATTGTTCCAAGCTCAACTCCATGGTAAGCTCATCAATCTGTGGATGTGACTCTTGAAGGGCCAACATAGCTCTCTTCAATGAGTACATGGTAACCTCAAGTTCATAAATGAGCTCCTCAACCTCCTCCTCTTTCCATTTAAGAGCATCGTAAAAGATCCCATCCCACTCAAGAAGATAATCTTTGTCAGCTAATAACTATAGGTAATTATGTTTCATTATCCCAAATGCTTCACGAAGTGCATGAATCTCTACAAGGGAGAATCCACTATCACAGTGCTCATCTTCCATGAGAGTACTCCAGCTATAAGTTGCCAGCATTTGATGAGAAACATCAAAATGTTCTAAAGATGTAAAAATCATATTGTCATTAACCTTCAATTTCCCTACCAATTGATGATACCCCTATTAAAAACCATCTCCACACAATTTTTTTGATTTATAATCAACACTATCATAAGAGGTTGAATCATCATCACTCACTATATGTAAACCACCTTTATGTGTGTAATCAAATTTACACACACCATCAGCAGAGGTGCTACTGTTATGTACCTCATAGGATGGACCAACTAACATGTTAGAAGTTGTTGATTTGATATTGTAATTGTACACTTCTTATTCCAAATTAGACACATGTCTATCCAAAGAGCTATCCTAGGACCCATCACCAATAAGTGGAATTTTTTATTTATTTTCCAAGGTCTAATTTGTAAAATTTGACTTATTGTGGCATTAATCATCAACACACAATGCATTGATAATACCCGAATCTTGAGTATTAACATTAGATGACTCCACACAACCATAATTTTCATGTGTAATGGTCATTATCTCATGTTGATGCAAAGATATCAGACTATTGTCACAAAAATAAGAACTATTATGGCTTGTATTCTCCTCGAATTCCTTATGTTTGACCCTCATATCTTGTGTGTCAACATTGGGAGAACTTTCCACACCATTTTCCTCATGTTCCACAACATATTTTACATGGTTATGCTCAGTAGTATGGCTATTGTTGCAAAAATCATAATTATTATCAAGGTTGATAACAACTCTTTGAATGCTGTGAGTATCATTCTAGGGTTCCACCATACCATTATCATGTTGAAAAATCTTCTTATCAACAACCACTTCAGTTTTAACTCCATTTTTTACTTGTAGGTTGAAAATCATTTTGAAGCATTTCCTTTTTCTTATCCTTTCTTTTAGATTTCCCAAACATTCTTAAAAATCCCCGTTCTGTTTCCAGATCACTCATCAAATCATACAAGTTTTTCATAAAATCAAGATTGGATTTATTGAAAGCCATATTTTTCTTTTGTTCTAAATGTAAGAGACTTCACTAATAGGATGGCAGGAAACCACTTTGATACCACTGTAATGTCCCACCCCAAGTTGACATTTGCAAACTAATATTTTTTCCTGTGGGTTATGCTTTTGGTTTACCACATTTATGGTTGTTTTGAATTTTTTTTATTTTTTAGTGAGATAAATGCCATGGTATATATAAAGGAATTCAAATAAACATTTAATTGTGAAATAATGAATTTCTTAGATTGAAGCAATAAGCTTAAAATCTATTTTAACATAACTTGCACATTCAAACTATTATTTATTTCAAATTTAGAGTTCTTTTCCTTCCAAATACAATGCAATAATACCCAGCTAACCTTAGCCAAAGGATGGCAAGCCTGTAATTTTTTATAACAACAAACTAGAAATGAATATCAACAACCTGAGGAAGCCCTTGTGCTCAAACGCCTAACTCCAATTGCAAGATTCTTCACCTTAGAAATGATAACCAAGGGCTTATTTGGTTGAGATGACCAAGATGGAAGAAGATTGAGGCTCCAAAGAACTCACTTAGCTTCTTTTTTCTCACACCTAACACAGGAACCAAGATTTTCCACCATAGATTATGTGCAGTTTGAAACTAATGAATAATCTACCCCTAATGTAGATGTTTTTGGATCTTAACCTCAAACATTTCACCCTTAAGGTAGCACACCAATATGTATATGACATTACGACCTCACAAGAGAATGTAAAATCTCTCATAAATCCCATGTGGCTGTGAGAAAGATTGCTAGCAACAAATGAAGCTATTACAACATGTATAAATCAGATCTCAAACATGAATCTTCACAAACCCTTGAAATATTTGTTGATAATCTCTCCCAAAAAGATTGATATAACTCCCATGTGCTAGAGAAGTGAAGGCACAATCAACAATAATGATATTCAACAATATTTATCTCCAATCTTCTGATTTTCTGAGAACAAACCCTTATGTAATCCTTTGACAATTTTGTCAATGAAGCACACATCTGACCTTTGTTTGAAGCCACCAATAAACAAACCTTAGATGATCTTTCACACCCTTGGTAAACTCGATTCAAGAAGAAGCTACTCTCTCCAAGTTGTTGTAACTAAAAACCCTAGGTCTCCAGCTCCAAAATGCAAAGCACAAAGACAATTTGATAAAATGATCATGAATAATGAATGAAATGAAATACAAATGCCCTTTTATAATTTCCAATTTGCATTTGACTTCATCTCATATAATTTACTTTAACTTCATCTCCTTTCCCCCCTCTTTTTGTTGAACAACATTAAAATAAAAAGTATACTTTATTAACCACTTATATCTCCCCTTTTTAATAACAACACTTATTATAAAAGTATACTTAAAATCATTAAAATACCTTTTTAATAAAATCCTTATGTCTCCCTTCATTTTTTTAATAATGGCTTTATTATTAACTTTATAATCATTAAATATCCATTTCATAATAAATTCAATAAAACATTTAATGTAGTGCACTTTATAATAATAATTAATTGTTATTAAAGCATCGATTTACTAATAATTAAAACTTCATAACTCCAATATTAAACCTCAAAAAATAATTATGTTTGTGCTAGGAGGTAGCCCCTTGCATTCTCTATCCATTTGGGTACCTTACTAAAAATATATATATAGTAAGTGTATACACATAAGGCCTAAAACCCTTGGATAACAATACCTCACAACATACCAAAGATCTAGAGATGAAAACACTATCAACTACCAACTAGAGAGCCAGGTAACTCCACAATAGTGTCCTCCAATCACCATCATTAGCGTATGAGGACCCAGTGATAGGCTAAACCATCAAGCTTTGACGCTTGCTCAAAAATAGGGAAATTACATTGCATGAGGAAATTATTTTGAAAAATAATAGTAGAACTTGGTGCAAAAATTATATTATGTAAATATTATATTTAATTTTTAGTTCTACTTTGTGTATGGACATTTGGCTTCTAATTTCCTAAAGATGAGCTCTAATCCTTGTCTAAATAAATTTAGAATAAGCTCTCTTTTGAATCCAAATAGTGTAAAGGGGATGCGTTTCATCATCTTATAATATTCTCAAGGAGATATAGTAAATATTTCAAGGATGCTTATAATGATTTAGGTTGTTAGGGGGTTATGATACCTCCACACATAAGAAAATGGAAGGTGAGACTACTAACTAAGGGATAGGTGTTAATTACAAAATGTAAGGTTTTGATCAAGTTCCTTTTTCGACCAAGAAAATACATTCTTCTATTATTTTAAAAATGAATGAAAAGACACCTCTAGGGTTGAAGGATTCAAAGTATGAGAAGAACCATACTATGATTTTTTTCTAGATGATAGATCAAAAGGTCCACATTAGCTTGAGCATGAATTGAGAAAGGTCAAAAGAAAAGGTTCACATTTTATAGTAAAGATAAATCATCAAATGAATGCCATGCATTTCAATAATATGAAGAATAACTCATTAAGGTACATAGTTGATGCAAGAGGGAATCAAACTCTCCCTCTCATAGCAAACAAACAACTCAGCAACTAGATTGCAAAGTATTACTCCTCAAATTATCCAATTTCACAATTTTCGTAACCAATTCAAAATTTAGCTGACAATTGCATTGATCAAAATTTCAATTTCAAATTTGCACAAACTTAATTTATAAGACTCCAACTACATATAGGTTTGAATGCTTAAAAAAAAATCAAATATATTTATTCCAACTTTTCTATTCTCAAGCCAGAGCTTTATAATTTAAGTTTTTGATTCTCTATCCCAAAAATTATCCTTCTTTCAACTAAGGTGTGACCTACATTCTCTATAAGAGACATTTCACTATAATTTAATTTCCAATTGCCACCAAATATGGTGTGGTCTCCCTCCAAACTTTCTTACTCTAACTTTCTTACAACAATTACTTTATTACTGCAACTTCCAAACATATATTCTCTAAAACCAATTCACAACCCTCTTCCTATGGATTTCAGCACAACCCCTATATTGTCTTTTCCAACTGTGTGCCTCTCTGCTAACTCACATGGTTTCCCCAAGAATCTATTGTTATATGTTTTAATTTTAAAACTTTCAAATGCCTCTTCCTGTAGGAAATGTGGTGCCCCTCTATTTTCCTTACCTTTGCACCTCCTCTCACCTATGCGCCCTTTTTCTCCTTTTAACTCTTGTGCAACCTCAATTTCCAACGCTAGGCCTTGGATTTCTCTTTCCTGTGTGGCCCTTGATATTCCCATCTACAACTTGTATTTTGTCCATTTCAAATTTTTAAACGTCTCTTTTTCACCCTTCTATGCTACTTCTATTATCCAACCATTGATGAAAATAAATTAGCTAAGTAAATCAACTGCCTCCATTAGTTTCAACGCCTTATATGGAGGAAAATTACTAATTAAAATGGTGTAGATATAAATATAATGATTCCCTTATAAAAGATACACCATATGAGAGAATTCTCATAACTCATATTCTTCTCAAAACTATAGATTTAAATGACATTAATCTTCCATAAAGATCTCCAAAAAGAGTTTCTAGCACCTCACCAAAATGAATAAAAGAATTGTTGTCACAATTTTCTTCTCTTCTCTCTATTAAGAATAAGTAATTTGACTACCAATAATTTGATGCATTTTAGATAATCATTTCATTTCATTCATGAAAAAAAATTTATTTCGTTCAAACAATACTTGGTACTTTATTTGGTTGATGCAAATTGTGTCTCTACCCAAATGCTCCTGCATCAATAGTCTCTTGAGTTAGTTTGGTTTCTTTTTATTTTGAATTTGATGTCAGAAGCCATTTTATTTTTGGAATTAAATACCTTACCAAATTTACTATTAGACAAAAAAAAAGATTAAGGAATTCTCAATAACTTAGATTTTATTACTAATAAATCAATTGTAAAATTTACTTAATTCAGTTTTAGCTATTAATTAAATAAATCACTAATAGAGGTTAAATAATAATATAATTAATTAAACATACTCTAGAGTTTATAGTGGCATAGGTCATGAGAAAAGATGAAAATAAATTTATGGTTATACTTATTACATATCATTTATAAATCATCAAGAACTAATTAATATACTAAAATATAATGCATAACTAGATATTTTTTTAATAAATAAATTATGTATTTGATAAATACTTATATCCATAATTATTTATATTACAAAATAAATTTTGTCATGTTATATATTTTATAATGTTTTTGATGAGGAAAAATAGGTTTTGACAAGGACCTTGAACCCTAAGAGATTAACAAATAATTTCCTAAAACAGTCAAGCAACAGAGTAGCCAAGCTACAACAAACCATTTATTCAATAATAGTGTCACTGAACCATCAAAAAGAGGGCAAACCAAAATCAACTAGGCATCAACAAAAAAACCTCTCAAAGTAGTCAAATTATAGATTGAGAAACTAGAAAAAAAAGGTGTAAAACACCGACCAAACCTTGGTTTTCAAAAGAACCAAAAAAACCAAACACCACCTCAATAGGGGTTCTGCAAGTACAATCAAAAACTTCAAAGCATCATCCTCCTTTCTACTCCAATCCACCTAAATTTCCAACCCAACCTCCACTTTTAAAAGAGAGGGCACCCCTCTTTAGGTGAGGATGATAAGAAAACCCTTACCACCAAAACTACATCTCTTTAAGCCATACAGGCTCCACCTCAAAAGGAGAAAAATCCCCCTCAATAGGAAACAAAAACTAAATATTTTGATGGTTAGAAGCTTTAGTAGGAAGGGTTGACCTAACATCCCTTGGCAACACAAGCTTTAGGAGAACCAAGCAACAAAAACCCAAAGGTAAGACAACAACAAATCCTACCCAACAAACACAACAATACCCCACCATTTGCCACACCGCCACCACCAAAAGCTCCTTCAAAACAGAACCAACACAATCAATCACAAGCTCCAAGAAGCTTCCCATAACAATTTTCACCAAAACAACCCTTCCACCATTAACAGCCCTATGGGAAGATAAAAGAAACCCTTAAAGGAAAAATGAAGGGAGATGACCAATCCATTAAGCACCCCATCCTCCTTGACATGCTAGCTAAGAATAAAAGATAGACAAAACTCCAAACACACTCATGATTTAGGAAAACCATACCTTAAAGGGACTACACATCAGCCAAAGGAAAGCCTCCACAAAGAAAGACCCATAACAACAACCAAGGTAACAATAGTTTCTTCAGACATGAGCCAACCAACAACCACAAGCTCCTAATAGCTATCCAACTAGTGATAGAAAACCTTCCACCATCAACAAAATCCTCCACAAAGCAAGGCCTACAAAAGAAGACACCAAGGTAACAACAAAAATAACCACTCTAGACACGAGCACACCAACAACCATGAGCTCCAAGCAACAACCCATAACAACATCCGTAAAAAGCAACCCTACTATTGACAACAACCCTTCCAACATCAATAGTTCAATAGGGAGATAAGGGCAACCCTCACAAGAAAAAGAAGGGAACCAACCAATCCATTAAGCATCCCATCCTCCTTGACATTCCAATCAAGAATAAGAGAAAGAAAAAATTCCCAACATAGTCCTAACTCAAGAGAACCATATGTCACCTCCAGACAACAACAATAATGTCATTGCCAACAACAACCTAGAAAAACCATCAGCAACATCTCCCAGAGAGATGTCATCTGCTTCCTTGCCAACTCCAAAAAGCTTGTTGTGTGGAAGCACCACATGTAAAAACATCTGCCTAGTCTTCAGTATTAGCATCTCCCTCACCCTCTACACCCCTATTTTTTTTTCTTCAGCTTGCCATCATACTCTATATATTTTCTATTGTTATCATAATACCAAAAGATATTAAAACATTTAATAATTGTAAGATAAATTATTTTTCTTTGATTATATTATATAACATGTATAAGTTTTTTCTCATAATCTTGCTAAGATTGAATGAATAAATGGCCTCATCATGAGAATAAACTAAATTCATCATTGATCTTTGACTTGTTCTTTGATGTAAATAATTTTTTATATAAGAGTATAATTTCTCTTGTATAATTTGGAGTTAATTTGAGTTATTCTTTACATCTGTTCATTGAATTAAAATTCACGTTCTTGTTATTTCATTTAAAAATGTGCACTATTACATGTTTATAGAAGTACAAGATGCATGTCCAAAAAATAATATTTAAAGGAATGCAATAATAATTTGTATAAAATTTTATTTCTTATAAGTAGAGATTTACATTAGTCATGGTATTTACATAATTTTTTTTGGCTATAACTATTCATTTTATATTCTTAAAAAACTTCAGCATTTACTCATAAGAGTACAATTTGAAGCATCATGATTGTGTATAGTAATAGTGACAACAAAGAGGACACTCTAAAATTCTCACAAATTTCTCAAGGTACTAATGTCCGGTGTTTAGGTCACATGAATAAATCAATGACCTCTATGTATTTTCCTAAAAGAATTCAAAGGTGTAGCATATTAGCCAATTTAATTATATGTGAAATTATTATTAGTTTGATGTGATTTTTTAGATGTAATATTAGGTATTTCAATATTGTTAGCATAATAATGGTGATCACTTTAACTATTTTCCATATTTAATATTTTGGTATCCATATGTTTCACTATTTATTGTTTTCGATTAAGTAAGAAAGGATTTTGAAAGGGCCTTGATCCCTTTACAACAAAGGATTAAGAAAAAGGAACAAAAAGACCAAGAACAACTACTAGAGGAAAGAATAATAAGACATAGCTCTTGTTTCCAACAAAGTAGTGAGGAAGAATAGGCAACATAGCTATAAGAATAGAGCAAAACAACTCAACAAAATAGATTGGTCAACACATCAAACCACTCAAAAACAATAGGAAAGAACCACAACAATATAGTCCTATAGCAAGGGCAGAGCTTCCTGCAAAAGATGGAGAAGAAACAACCACCAAAGAGAACTTGTTCAACCCCTAGAACTAGAACCCAACAACATCGTCTTAGAGGGAAAATTAAACAAAACTCTAACCTTCTTAGGATTATGTTTCTTCTTATTATGCATAATTTTTTGAGAGGAATCAAAAACCAGAATTGAGATATTATGATCAGAATGGGGAGACTCACCTTTAGATTAATTGAACAAATGAGTAGTAGGTACTTTAGGTGAAGCATCCAAATCCAAGCTCGAAACATTATAATATTTAGTTAAACTATCCTTTTCTAGGAAGGGGGAAGCAGATGTCTCAACGAAGGAATCACTCACAACATTAGGATCAGCCTTGTCTAGAGACAACACAACAAAGTCCAAAGGAGGAAGAGCATCGGCCATAGAATTAATATTTGTCGACATAGAGGGAGAAGGAGGCCTTGAATCTTCATCTAAAGAAGTAGAGTCTATAGTAGGGAACACTGTTAATTGTTCACAAAGAGAATTCTTCCACTAGGTAGAGGAGGAAATAGGATGGGAGCTTCTAGAAAATTCATGAGCCAAGTGCCCAACAACAAAACAACGTCTACAGCGAAAAGGAATACCTTCATAATCCATCAATTGAGACCAAGACCATCCATTAATCTGCAACACTACCTCACCAGGTAAAGCCTTCAACAAATCTACCTCTACCAAAATCTGAGTAAAGGAGGTGAGTATAATTCTTGAAATCACTATCCACTTTCAAGAATCTACCAAGAGCATCACCAATTCCCTCATAAGTAGAGGAACACCATAACTATAAGGGAAGATAAGGTAATCTTACCCAAACATGCACAACATCTGAGGGTTCCTTCAGAGGGTTAAAAGAATTAAAACTGTCTGCCAGAATCAAAGAGAGTTTTCAACAAACACTATGATTTGAATGAAATTGATGTATTCAACTTCTTGTAGAATGAAAGAAGGAGCAACCTTCTTTAATATGAAAAACCTCTTGATCAAGATCCACAAGATTTGGAGATCAAGATCAATATCCACCTGAAGTGGAAAGGAGTGGAGTGCACAACTCAACAATCAGAACAACTAACTAGGCTTAAGTAAGCTAGGTGTGAATCAATGAGTATACCAACACCCCCCCTTAAGCATAGCTTAGGTGGGTAGAAGGAATGGGTCCCAACTACAAGCCAAAAGAGGATACCAAGTACATAGAAAAATCTCTAAAAACTAGAGTAAGATAGAAAACCTAGTGGGAAAAAACTATCCTCCAAAAAGAGAGAGAGAAAAAAGAAGAGAAGACTAGAAAGCCCCCACCCAAAGATGATCCAGTTGTTGTTGTAGACCACACCCCAAGAAGATATCATAGATGAATGAAATTTCTCTCAGTGAAAGGTTTGGTGAAGATGTCGACAACCTAGTCTGAAGATTGGCAAAATACTAAGTCAATGATCTGACTATGCATGAGCTCTCTAATGTAATGCATGTGAATCTCAATGTGTTTGGTTCACTGATGCTGAACTAGATTCCTGCATATGTGAATAGTACTTTGATTTCCACAATGAATGATTGTTGGTTTCCTGAAAGGAATACCAAACTTTATAAGAATACCCTGTAGCCAAATATACTTTGTAGTTACATTAACAACTCCCCTATACTCTGCCTCTGTAGATGACAAAGAAATAGTTGATTGCTTCTTGCTTGACCAACTGATAGGACCTGAACCAAGTGAGAAACTATAACCAGAAGTAGACTTGCAACTCTATGAATCACCAGTCCAATCTGAATCTGTGTAGTGAACAAGATCTATATATATGTATACCAACTCTCTAGTGAATCCCAAATCCAAGTGGCCCCTATAGGTAGTGAAGAATCCTCTTGGTTGATTTGCAATGCAACTCATGAGGTTCTTGCATAAATTTGGAAACAATGCCTACTGCATATGAAATATCTAGCCTAGTATGGGTCAAGTATATTAGACTCCCAACAAGTTGGCGATACAAAGTGGCATCAACCAATGGTGAAGTACAACAAGCCTCAAACTTGACCCATGGAAAGAAAGGAGTTGGAGATGGCTTACAAGAATTCATATGAAATCGTGAGAACAAATCAAGAGTATACTTGGGTTGTGCAAGAGTGATTCCCGAATCAGATTGTGTGATCTCAATTCCTAGGAAATAATGTAAAATACCCAAGTCAGTCATAGAAAATATGTGATGTAGAGTTGACTTCACTATTGCAATAAGAGATGAACAACTGCTTGTGATCAAGAGATCATCAACATATAAAATCAGTATCAATTGTGAATCATCTTGATGGAATAAATACACATTTGGATCAGAATGACACCTAGTGAAACCCGAAGCAAGCAAGAAGGAATCCATTTTGGCATACCAATCTCTAGGAGATTTTTTGAGACCATATAGGGATTTCTTTAGTTTGCATACTAAGAAAGAATCCTGAATATACCCATGTGGTTGTTCCATGTAGATTTCCTCATCTAGGTCTCCATGTAAAAATGCACTTTTAACATCCATCTGATGTACTTCCCATCCATATGAAGCACAATAGAAAGTGTGAGTCTAATTGAAGTCATCTTAGCAATAGGTGCAAAGGTTTCAGATTAATCAATACCTACAACTTGTGAAAAACGTTTTGCAACTAATCATGCTTTATACTTATCAATTGACCCATCTACTCCATACTTCAATATATCCATTTGATTTGAACTAGCTTCCTTCCCTTAGGAAGTGAAGTCAAATCCCAAGTGTGATTTCTAAGTAAGGAATTATATTCCTCATTCATAGTATTATCCCACTCAAGTATGCCTGATGCTTGTCTAAATATTTGTGGATTAGAAACCGAGGCAAGATAGACATGATGTCCCCCCTAAATATCTCTCAATGTGTCTATCAATTATTGAATTATGTGCTCCTAAATCTGCCATATCAAGTGAATGAGAAGGAGGTGAATCAAGTACAAATATACTAACCTCCAATTGAATCCTTGAACTTAATGAAGAGGAATCCTCATCACTACCTTCACTATCATATCTAGAAGAATCTGAATCAGGATCCTCCTGTGAATGATCTTAATCATCAAGGTGTAGTGAGCTGAAGTTGGAAATGTTAAGTGTAGCGTCATTGGGACTGTCATCAAACTTAACACTTCTCTCAATGAACAACTCATGTGTAGTAGGGTGGAGTAGGCGATAACCCTTAACACCATCTGGGTATCCAACAAAAATGCAAGGTTTGGATTGAGGATCCATAGTCTTGTCTTGCTCCTCTGGTATGTGTGCCATAGTTGGAGACCCAAAAACTCTAAAATGATCAATTGATGGTTGTGTTCCTTGCCAAGCTTCAAAGGGTGTTATGCCTTTCAATGCTTTATGAGGTACCCTATTTTGAATATAATATGCATATTTGATAGCTTCTGCCCAGAATTTTGGTTCAAGCTCTTTATGATGAATCATGTTGTTTTCCATTTTCTTTAGTGACTTGTTTTTGCGTTCTGCAACTCCATTTTGTTGGGGAGTGTAAAAAACTATATGTTGTAATTCAATCCCCTATGATGTGCAAAACTGCTCAAACCTATTGTTAACATACTCATGCCCATTATTTGTTCTTAGAAGTTTGATCGATTTCTCATATTGCTTTTCAACTAAGGCTTTGAAATCTTGAAAGCATTCAAAGACTTCAGATATTTACCTAAGGAAGAAAATCCAATTGTACCTTGAGAATTCATCAAGAAATGTAAGAAAATATCTTTCCTTAGTGAAGGATGGGTGTGGAAATGGTCCTAAAACATCACTATGAACAAGTTATAAGACTTGTGATGCCCTCCATGATTTACCTTTGTCAAACTTTTGTTATGGATGCTTGCCTAGTGCACAACCTTCACAAAGCCCTTTAGAAAATTTGACATTGGGCAACCCTATTACCATATTTTATTGATTGAGGTGTTTGAGATATCGATAGTTTAAGTGGCCAAATCGCTCATGACATAGCTTGCTTGTCTCCTCAGAATGAGTGAGCAAAGCTTTTGGAGGAGGACTTTGAGAAAAACTAGAAAAACTATATAGTCTTAATTGATGATCTTCTTTTCCTATTGCTATCAAATTTTTGCTATTTAATTCCTTAATTTCAACTTCATTTGGAGAAAATTCAACTATCATACCTTGGCCTAGATGAGTTATTTGATACACAAAAAGAAGATTATTTAATAGTGAAGGTACATTGAGAACTTTTTGGAATGTTCCACCTTCAACTTCAATAGACCCTCTTCCTTTAACCAATGTTGGAGTATCATCATCTAAGGTGATTGAAGACATGCCACATGATTCCAAATATGAGAACTCAACTTGTGATGATCCCATATGATGAGTAGCACCTAAATCTATTATCCAAGATGGTGATGAGGATGAAATAGTAACTAAAGCTTTTCCCTTTTCCTTCTCTTTTGCCTTTGATTTATCCTGATTTGACTAAGATGTGTTGAATGAATCTGGAACCCCTATGTTGTTCTTTTTGAGAAGATGAGTAAGGTGGTCTATTTGCTTCTTCATACACTAATGTTCTTCATGATTAGGATTTTTACAATAGGCACATTTAGGTAGCTCTTTCATAAATTTCTTTTGCTTAGAGTCTCCTTCATTTTTATCAGCTTTGTTATCAACTTTGTTGTCTTTTTTATAATCCTTGTCCTTCTGATTCTATTGTTTCTTACCCTTAGAAGATTGATCTTTCTCATTTCCTACAATGAGTGCTTGAGATTTTCTATTCTTCACATTTCCCTTTTGTATTAACTTATTTTGCTCCCTTGTTAGATCAAAAATGAAGTTATCAAGAGAAGGCATAGCCCATGAAGTTCCAAGAGCTCTCTTTGTAGAGTAGAAAGTAGATACAAAAATAGAGTATTCAAGACCTAACTTTGACAAAATTGATAGTATTAACTGATTTTCTTTCGTATCAATACCACATTCTTTAATTTGCAACCTTAAGAACTTGAACTTGGTAAAAAAATATTGAAGAGAAGTAAAGTTTCTTGGACTTAATGCTATGAGCTCATTTTCTAGCTCATGACCCCTAAATTCATCTATCTTGCCAAATAGATTATCAAGACCTTCCCAAATTTCATTGAGAGTTTTAAAGGACTGAATATGGAATAGTAATTCAGGTGATACATTAAGACATAAGAAGCCAAAAACTTGATCTCTTTTGTTAAACCATTTTTCCTTATCCTTAACAGCAGTAGGTTCCTTTTCAAGATTTATTACTACCCTAAACAAGCCTCTATTCATGAGTGAAATTGACATTTGTATTTTTTAATCATGATAATTAAAATGTGTTAAGGGTTGAATAATAACATTAGAATCCATTTTTACCTTGGTTGCTAAATTGAGTACGGAAAGGAAGATGTTAAGAGCTTTGCATAAGCAAAATAAAAAGGACACAAAATCTCAAAAACCCCCTTGATTATGTTTGATTCCCCCCAATTTTGGCACTTTATATAAGGAGTGCATGTAAGGAAAAAAATATTGACAAATTCTTAACCAGTACAATTATTGCCTCCAACAAACAATTTTGTAACGAAATTTTTGAGTGGAAAAAAATAAGATTTTTTTGAGAAATTTTGACTGGTCCTCTCTGCACGCCTGCTTCAAACCCTCGACGACCCCAAATAGGGAAAGACGTATGAAGGAAGCGATGGAAGTTGGCGCCTATTCCTCTGCTGGTACATGATGGGAGCTATTTTGAATTTTTGTTCCTTCACACCCAAGCCTGAGCTATCCGCACTGGTTTTTAGGGAAGAACCTGAAGAAACAGATGTGAATCACACTTTTCAAACAACAGATCGACTCCTTCCAAGAAGATCTGGCGTTCCCTCAACAAGCTCGATCTTGCTATTTTTTTCTGCGTGGTTGTTCAAGATGCCTTGCTCTAAGAAAAGCTCACGAATCTAACAATTCGAGCCCACGTTTCAAAGCTTGCAAAAAAAAAACATCACTCGTCCAAAGAAAAAAATGCCTCGGTTGGAAGTATTTAGTTTGAATTTTCACTTCCGTCTGTGAGGCATCTTTTTCATATCCCACGGATTTTAGATGTTCGAAAAAGAAAAGAAAATAATAACAATGCAAAAAATCACCTTCAGATCTGAAGGAATCCTCCACCGCTCTCATACCATGAAATTTTTTGTCAGAATCAAAGAGAGTTTTCAACAAACACAATGATTTGAATACAATTGATGTATTCAGCTTCTTGTAGAATGAAAGAAGGAGCAACCTTCTTTAATAGGAAACACCTCTTGATCAAGATCCATCAGAAGTGGAAAGGAGTGGAGTGCACAACTCAACAATTAGGACAACTAACTAGACTTAAGTAAGTCAGGTGGGAATCAATGAATACACCAACAAGAATGAACCCAAGGCCTCATGGAGATGGGGTGAGAATCCCATTCCCACAAGTCATATAGTCTAAAGAAGCTTGTTTGTTATCAGGAGAACAAAACCCCATAGCAAAAAATCCCCTTGCAGATGGGTAAATCTCTATCGAACCTTCAACCAATGGAAACAGATGATTGGTGATCTAGAGATGCAAATCAGAGAGAAAATGCCACAAACGAAAAAACCTATAAATAAGAACAGTCTTGAAGTAAAAATCAATATTTTTAGAAACTTCCTTACCAAGAGAAATTATAGGAGCAACATCTGCACACCATAGAGGGCATACAAATCCCTCCCCAGATCTGTTAGTTCACACTGCATCCACAAACAAGAGTTGGATAGAGCTATTATTGACCACAAAAGAGCCCACACCACACCCTACAAGGGGTTTCACGAAAACCTTAGCCACACCCACTAGATATCAAACCGCTAAAATGAGAGAAACATTTGCATTAAGGTCAATGAACAACTCAGAGCTAGGTGGAGATGGCAGGGACACCACGACAAGGCAGGAGGAAACTAGATCAAACTCATCCAAATTCTTGACTGGGCTCTTTCACTATTTATTGTTAGTAAAATGTGTAAACTCAATGGATCACAAAAATAGTAAAATGTGATAAAATTATAACCAATATGATTTTAAAAAGGTCAATGATGCAATTACTCTTATATGTTATTTATATTTTTTTTTTTTAATTTTTCAAAATAGTCTATTTTAATGTGTATCAAAATAAATACAAATATAATTAAAATTTAAACTTCATATAAATATAAAAAAATATATTTAAATTAATATATTATTTAAATGGAATATATTTAAAGAATATGAACATATAATTATTTTATTAATATATTTTCAACATCACATATTTTTCACCTTATAAAAATAATGTCTATCATTATTAAATAACATTTGTTTCCTAAAGTCATTGGGGACAAATTTGGAGGGTTCAAGCCCTGGTGCTTGAGTTATCTCTCTGATTTTTTTTGTTTATGTGCTATTTTTTTTAAACCTCACATGCCATATTACATAAACCTATCATCTTACAAGCATATGGAATAGGCAAATTTTAAAATGAATAGTTTTTACTCTTCCATTAACTTGCACCGAAATACTAGCCCATTATTGCTTACATGAAAACACATTCATTTTCCATTATTATTGCCCTTGAAGTAAAGACTTGTCAAACATGGAATAGAATGAAAGTATGTCATACAAAAAATAAATTTATATATTTCAAAAAAAATTATCTATGACATAAGCAATGAAGTGCATATAAATAAATATAATTCGATTTAGATTTAATTAAATTTGTTTGGGGTTGATAAATTAGGTAAGTTTGTTTTTTATTTTAGAACAATAAACAAGAAGATAAAGATATCCAGTTTAATGGTTAAATAGTGAGTATTAAATAGAAAGATCTTAAAATCTATTTGATATATAACTTAGAATCAAAATATTTCTTCAAAATAAACACAAAGCTAAATGAGAAATGATATAAACATGTGAATTTCAGCTTACATAAAATAGATAAGAATAATTTACTTCCACAAAATAGAAAAATATATTATCCGATCCTTTTAATATACCAAAATAATTATGCCAACAAAATTATACAATTGTATTAGGAAGGAGATAAGAACCTACGTATATAAAAACCTCCCCCAATTGTATTAGGAGGGAGGTAAGAACCTATCTATATAAAAACCTCCTCTTAAATCATGTTTAACACTAATAAATCATGACGGTTAACTATAAAAAAAATCATTTTCTTTTCTCCATTGTAATAGGTCCAAAAATCCTATACTCATGATTAATTTAAGATAGGGTTTCGTTGAATATTTTTTGAAATTTATATTTGAAACATAAGAATGTGTGTTGTATACTATATTTTTTTGTTGTTTCAACTAAATGGGAATAATGGATATAGTTGCTAATTTGGGGGGACTTTGACCCACATGGAGGGTGTCGGCCTCCTATGGAGGTTGTTGACCCCTTTGTGGACTTTGATTGACAAGGGGCCACAACCCCAATGGGAGCTAAGCTCCCATAGAATAACACGTTGACAAGACTTAAGGGCCATGTCCACCTATGTCTTTACATTTTTTTTCTTTTTCTTTTTTCTCTTTTCTTTTTCTATTTCATTTCTTTTGAAAAAAATGCATTCCTTACGTTATAATATGAAAATTGTTCATATTATTTCAATAATTAATGGAAAAGAAGCACAAAATCCTCTACTAAGTGATTACTTTCTTTGATCACAAATATGGGTGAAAACCACTACTCATAATTTATTTTCATGGTGAACATTTGGAACAAAGTACTCCATTAACATTTAGTTTTAACACCTTCGTGCATTCCTTATTTTCACAATCAATACGTTTTTTCTATATTTATTTATTGTTTTTAAAAGAGAAAATAAGATAAAGATTGTATATGAAAAATAATTTTATTTACCACCTTTTTCTTTTCTTTTGTAACTTTTTTATTTTTTATTTTTATTTATTTTTTCTTATTTAAATAAAAACACACACATATATAATTTGTTTATTCTTAAATTTTCAATTATAATATAAATACATTATTACTATATTTTTTTAAACAATTTTATTGCACTCCATTAACCTTTGGTTTTATAGCTTCTATGCATTCCTTATTTTTGAGGAACATTACTTTTGATATATTTATGCATTCTTTCTAAAAGAGAAAATAAGATAATGATGCATATGGAGATTCATGGAGAAATCTACGTTGAGGAGGTGCAAATAGCCACCAAATCATTCCTAAAAACTGATTTCAAAGTGCCTCCATCTTCTACCTTCAACCCACTTGCAGATTTGAGGTTTGCATCCCATTTGCATTTCTTGTTGTTTTCATTTGCAATGTTGTAGGATTTCTAGGGTTTAGAGTCTTGCACCATTTTAAATCTGTTACATACATCTTATTCTAGCACAATAGAATAGGGTTTTTCACTTTGTTTCAGGTTTTCCTAGTTCTAGACACACTTAGGGCTAGGGTTTATGTAGATATCCATTTCATTTCAAGTTTAAATACAAACTAGGGGTTTGACCAAGGCAAACCCCACATTAGAAACCCAAATACGTTCTGTTTTGTAGGTTATTTTGCAAGTTTTGGAGAGGATTCCCATAGAGAAGTAGAACATAGACTCAAGGCACTTGATTCCACTTTCTGTTTCTTAGAAAAGCAGAAAGGGGCTAGGTCACCCATAATGGTGACCTAGTCCCATTGAGGCTTTCCAACACTGAAAACTAGAGATTCGGGGACCCAGTTGGCAAAAATGGCTCCCAGAGAAGATTTCCCAAAAAGGGACTAGGTCGCCCCACTAGGCGTAAGTGTCCTAGACATCTCGAAACCCTAATTTTCCAATTTTCCTGTGGCTTCCACAATCCTAGTTTGAACCCTCTTTGGTTTCTGGGTGCACTTCTATGTTCTGTTAGGTTAATTTACTCTTATTGATTTCACTTCTATTATATTACATCATGTGTTTTCTAGTAGTAGAAGTTAGATTAGTTTAGGTTAAGTAGTTATATTTCCATAACATATTTCAACACTTTTGCACACATCTCACTCCCCTTAGGGTCTCAACCCCTAAATATCTAACTGAATCACAAGATTAGGTGCCCCTGGAGGTGAAAGAAGATCCCCTTCCTTCTAGGTAAAACCCTAGGAAGTTGTAGAGGATCCACTCTTTTAACCCCACACAAAGCACATTCATATTTTGTGGTTCATTTTGGTGAGCCTGTATTCCAACAAATTACATACTTCTGATTTGTATTGCATTGGAATACTAGGAGCTCTTTTAGCACTGCATTGAATGTTGCATTGTGTAAACAAGCATCCTAGGGTTTTTCATTTTGTATTAGTGAAAAATCATCATAGTTTCCATTCATCTCCTTGCATGCTACAAAAATTTTACATATATACTATACCTCTACATGTTACCTTCCAGAAAACTGCATTTTCCATAAGAAAACACCTTAAAAACTCAAAAAAAAATCATACCAAGACTAAGTCGCCAACCTGGGCGACCTAGTCCTCGTAGGAATTTTGCATCGATATTCTTTGAATTTGTTTTCTAGTTTTTTCACTCTTTGTTTATTTTTGTTAATGCTAAGTTTCAGTTTTCATTTTCTCTATTATATGTTTATTCTTAGCTTAAAATATCATTGCTAAGTAGTATCAAAGCATTACATGTTTCCCTTTTTGCTTTAGTTCCTAGTTCTTTCAAAATAGATTTCGTGAAACATACACCTGAAAAGATAGATGACTCACATAATATAATGCACACAGTTCTTCACTATAGGAACACTATATCATCGAAATCTTTTAGTTGTGATGATTTTGATCAGTTAGATGAAGCTCTTCAAACCTTCCTCTCACTCACTTCATCCAATAATATTGGTGATGATATAGTTACAACTTCCCCACCCTTGTTTTCCAAATCTTTTAATTGTGATGATATGGGTATGTTAGATGATGTCCTCCAAGACTTCATCTCCCCTACTTCATCCACTATCATTTGTTATGATGACCACACTAACTCAAAAGATGTCAATGTCATCCAACCTCAATTCGTTCTCTACCCACCTTGTCCTAAACCCCCATCCCGAGTTTTCCCTTTACCCTCCTAAGAACAATATCGTTGCTCACACTCATTACATGCGTAATAACCCACATCCCCAACAACCACCTCCCTCCATTTCCCTACCATTACCCAACCCCATCTTACCCATAGCTCCTTGTTTCAACTCACAACTTAGGGAGTATGATTTGGTTGAACAACTTAAAAAGACTCCAGCCAAAATATCCCTTTGGGATCTTCTTCAAAATTCCCCTAACTATCACTCCATGCTTCAAATAACCTTACAAAAGATAGTGGTTCCTCCTGGTATGAATACTAATGATGTGGCAGCTCTCCTAAACGATATGAACACAACCAATGTGGATATTACTTTCTATCAACATGAGCTACCACCACCAAAATGAAATCTTTTTTTATCATAGCCCTATATGATTGGATAGGTATCAAAAGGACCCTGGTTGATAATGAAACTATCCATTACTGTTGGAATGGTTACACTAAAGACTCCTATCCATGTCATGCCCTATGATATTTCTTATAATCTCCTCTTGGTACAACTATGGATTCATGAGATGCATGTGGTACCCTCGAACCTTCATCCCAAAATTAAATATATCTATAACAATAAATTTTATCAAGTTGACATCGATCTCAAACTTGAGAGTTACTTGCAACTTGAAAAGGGAACATCAAGTCCTCTCCATACCCTAATTCCTACCTCTAACATTTCCCCTTCCGAGAAGGATCAACCCGAAGATAAAATCAAGTTTCATTTACTTGGTGATGATTGGGGCTCTTTAGAGTTTACTCGTTCCTTTATGGGTGAGTGTAGTGTAACACACAAAGAAGACACTCAAAATGATCAATCCATTGTCCTCTCCACCCAACAAGAGGGACACACTTCCCCTATCTCTACCTCATCTCTTTTGGATTGGATTATCAACAACCCCCTAACTCACAAGAAATGGAAAGACTTTATGGACGTGGTTATGACCTTGTGAAATAATTGTGTTACAAGGGTAAAGGATGCGAAAAGCATGAACAAGGCATCCGTCAAACCTAATATGCAAGGAACTAGAAACAGTCTAGGGTTTTCCTTTTCCAAAGCTAGAAAACCCAATGAATGACCCTCTCTCAACATCAACACTATATCATGCACATCAAGATCCACCCTTACGCGTACACACCCTGAATTTCTTGATGTGGATGCTCCCCTCTTCACCTATGTTCATGATGAGGATGATTTAAAATATCTCTTAGGTGCTTCAGATACTCCTTCTCACTCCAAGAGGCATGCCTCTTGTGCTATGTTGAGTTTTGAGTCTACCATTGGTGCTATTAACAAACTTCATCCTAGCTTGGAACCATATGATCCCGATGCTCCAAAATCTAATGCACTCCCTTTAGGAGATACCCTTGACGTCCCCATGGATATCGATGAAAAGGAAAAAATCATTAAAATCGGGAAGTGCCTAGATGATGAAGACCAAGAGGATCTTGCAGCCTTGCTTCATACCTTTCCTAAACTATTTTCTTGGAAATACTCTAACATGCCAGGAATAGATCCCCATATAGTGGCCCATAACATTGTCCTCATTGAGAACACTAAACCTATTCACCAGAAGATTCAAAAAATGAATCCCAAGGTTTCCTTGCATGTTAAAGGAGAACTTGAAAAAATCCTTGACACAGGTTTTCTTCGGTCAATTGATTATTCTCCTTGGATTTTAAACATTGTTGTGGTGGCCAAACCCGATAATCATGTGACGATATGTACGGATTTTAGAGACCTAAATAAGGTCTCTTTAAAAGATGACTTTCCTCTTCCTAACATCGATATGATATGGATTCCATTGCTAGGCATGCTTTGTTATCTTTTATGGATGGATTTTAAAGGTATAACCAAATCTTTATTAACCCACAATATCAATACAAGATGGCTTTTACATCCACTTGGGGCATGTTTTGTTGGGTTATGATTCCTTTTGGTTTAAAGAATGTTGGCACTACTTACTAGCAAGCAATGACCTTAATATTCCATGATTATATTCACAAAATCTTAGAAGACTATGTTGATGACATTCTTGCCAAATCCTTAACCCACCAAGATAATGTGAATATCCTCCATCAAATATTTGAGCATATGCGGAAGTATAACATGCACCTAAGTCCTAAAAAGTGTGTCTTGGATTAGATAGTGGTAAAATTTTAGGGTTTATCATATCTCATAGAGGCATTGAGGTGGATACAAAGAAAATTGATGCTATCATCAGTATGCCACCTCGTAGAATTTCCCAATTATGTATGTTACAAGGATGGATACAAATCATTTATCATTTTTTCGCTTGCTTAGCCGATTGTACGTTACCCTTTACTCATCTCCTTAAAAAGGATGTCAATTTTGATTAGAATGGTGATTGTAAACAAGCCTTTGAAAATTTGAAAAAGTACCTTATAACTCCCCCTGTTTTACAACCCGCTATACCCAATCAACCTTTCATCCTTTATATCGCTACTTTTGCTCATGCTCTTGCTGCCTTGTTGGCTCAAAAGGATTCCAATGGTAAAGAGAATCCTATCTATTATATTAGTTGAATGCTCCTTGATTACGAGACTTGTTACTCTGCAATTGAAAAACAATGTCTCGATCTTGTATTCGCTACTAGTAAGTTACAACATTACTTACTAAATGTTGAAGTACACATGATGAAAAAGTTTGACCCTTTACGATACCTTTTCACTAAAATAGATCTATCAGGACATCTTGCTAAATGGGTCATGTTGTTAATTGAGTTTGACCTAAGTTCATTTCTAAAACATCGATCAAAGGTCAAGCCTTAACAAACCATTTAGTTGATTCTCCTTCACCATTAACATTACCCACCAATGATTCTTTCCCTGATGACATTATGTTTACTATAGAAATTCCTACATGGGAGTTATTTTAATTCCACTTGTTGGTAAACCTATTCCCTTATCCTATCATCTCAATTTCCTATGTATGAATAATACAATTGAGTATGAAGCCCTACTCATTGGGTTACACGTTGCTCTTGTCCTAAGGGATAAAAATATTAAGATCTATGGTGATTCACGATTACTCATTACACAAATTAACAATCTTTATCAAAGTAAACATGATAAACTCTTGTAATATAAGGAGCTTTTCTTAATCTATTAGACTAGTTCGACTCCTTTACCATTGCTAATGTGATCCTAATAAAATGTTGCTTCCTAAATGTGTGAGAGATGTTAAATAAGAAACTAATAGTGCAATAAAAAGAAACAACAAGATAATAGGGCACCTCAATGATTAGCCTAAGAAAATGAACAATATGAAAGCAAGATGAACAAGTAAATTGTTGTTATACCTTCATGTTGTTGCTTCCTTGGTTGGCCCTTGATGTTGAAGTCTTGCGTGCTCCTTGGATGGCAATGAAAATGAAGTGGATGCAAGATGAATTGATGCAATATGGATGCTAAAATAGATGAGAGATTGAATGGAAATTTTGAAAGAGTTTATTCACAAAAGACTTGATCCTCTAAAATGAAGGAATTGAAGGGGTATTTATAGGCCAAATTGAATTCTCTAGAGAATTCAACGGTTGGGATTGACCCAACCAAGATCAAGATGAAGGGCTATGGTGAGTTGAGGACTCACAAACCCTCACATCTTGACATGTGGAAGGTGACATGTAGAGGGTGGAGTGATGTGGAAATGAGGTGGAAGAGAAGGACAAGAGGTGGAAGGGAAGGACATGAGGTGGATGAAGGACAAGTACCTTTGAGGTACCTTGGGGGATGAGAAGATTTCCTCAAAAAGGAACTTCTTGTCCCCAAATGAGGATGAAAGAGACTTTTGAGGAATTTTATAATTCCTAAAAAATCTCCATGGGAAAAGGGGAAATGTGTGGGAAGAATAAATGTAAATTAAAAATTTACATTTAATGGAAGATTCATTGGATAAAAGGAGATCTCCAAAAAGCTGGAGATTTGTCACATGTGGGAGATGTGACAAGTCCAAGGTTCTAGAAGCCCTTGGCACATGTGAAGTGACAAGACAAGGCTTCTAGAATCTTGCATGGGGATGGGAAAGACCTTGGAAGGACAAAAGTGAATTAAAAATTCACATGGGGAAGGGAGTCCAGGCTAAAAATGGTAAGTGGGAAGGTTGACCAAAAAAGGTAAGCCAAAAGTGGCTAATGATTCTGATTAAGGTTGTGCAAACACCTGATTAAGCTAATTAATGATGGATTAGAGGCAAGTGGGAGATTATGGAGGATGTGACACTTAATCAAGATTAAGTGGTGCACATCCTAATCATAGATTAATTAATTTAATCTAGATTAGAAGAGGGTTATGGAGAATGTGACAAAGAGAGAGAAAAAGGAGAATTAAAAATTGATTTTAATTCAAATGGGTTAAATGACTAAATTAAATAATTTGTCATGTTTATTTAATTTAGAGAAGACAAGGGGGTAAGGTAAAGTATTTAATTTATTTAATTAGATACTTTACGAACCTTAGGCAGAAAATTAAATAATGATTAAATAAATTATTTAATCACTATTAATGAAATAGATGAATAAAGTAGACGATTTTGATCATATGAGAGTGATCAAATTTGGATGTCTACATTTTTCCCCTCTTCGAAGTGCTGTTAGAATAACCGTGCTTCGAAGAAAAGAAAGTGCAGATGACTCTATAGAGGAAGTAATTGGGAATATGATGCCCCAACGTGATGAAGAAGATCTGAGATGTCCAATTAGTGGGGAATGGATGAAAATGCCCCAATCTTGGAAGAGATTGACTATGGTAGGTCAAATTAGTAAATGTGAAGGGTATGCCCCCTCGAGAGGGTGACGGGGGAAAAAGAAGGGTCCCAGGCAACATCTCAATAAGAATAAATGGATGGCACAGATGGAAAGAGGACGAAAAATTAGGCAAGTTTTCCTTTTGAACGAAGTCAATCGGACAAACAGAGTGCAAATGGTAGCCCCGGGAAGAGAAGGGATTAATCAGAGGAATAAAAGGGTAAATAAAAGGTAAAAAATACCTTTTAAAAGTTAATATAAGGTAATTTTGAAAATTACCTCACCTCATTTGCACTATAACAGTTGAGAGAAGAAGAGAAAGAGCGAGGATAAAGATGTGAAAATGCCGGGAGATAATGACACCGAGATCATCCACCGGATAGATGAGGTTCGACGGGCGTACCGACAGCAGGAGGGGCCCCGCCAGGTAAGCGACAAAACCACCCATGCATTAAATTGAAATTTTAATGCATTGTCAAATAAATTACTAAAAAAGTAAAATATGGGTTTTGTGGACGGGAAAAAATCAAAAAATGGGTAGAAGATAGAATTTAAAAATATTTGATTTTTTTTTAAAAAAAATGTGGTTTCTCGAAAATATGCCACCAAAGGGCTTAATTACCCCGAGGCCTGGCAGGAGCCGCCTCGCCGGCTGCGGCAGTTCCGCCGGCCTCCTACCGAGGCAGGTGGGAGTCGCCCAATGCGGGCGAACCCCAATCACGGATCGTCATACCGCCAGAGCGCTACCACCCTCACTTTGGCAAAGACTCGGCCGCAATACGGGTACTCCCACAATGGGCCGCATACGTCTCTAATGGCGTGAAGTGGGCCGCCCGGGGTCACCAAGGTAAGGGTCGGCCCCGCCAGCTGGCCCAGCCTACCGCAGCGGGTGGGCCGCCCGGCTGGCCGGCACAACCGCGAAGGGTAGTCACCGCCGCTAGGGCTGGCCGCCTGCCACTGGCGGGCTTTGCGCCACCTGGCCAGGGTGGATCCACTGCTGCCCGGCTGGGTCGCTACCAGGAAGGGGAGGAAGACCAGGGGAAAAAGGGGAGGGAGAGAAAAGAAAAGAAAAAAAGAGAGGGGAGAGGAAAAAGGAAAAGAAAGAGAGGGGAGCGAAAATTTGAAGACAAAAAGAAGTTGCTGATAGGGGGGATGAAATTTTTGTAGGATTTTGGTAGAGTGCGGACTCATAAGCGGAGACCAGAGGCGGAGATGCTTCGTGTGGTGGAGGGGAGAGCAGCTCAGTGGGGGATTGGTGTTAGAGTACGACGGAGGCGGGTGCAGGTGAGGGTTGAGCAGGAGGAGGGGAGAGTCTCAGAGCTGCCGGTGGAGGGTAGAGCCAGAGATCCGCAGGATGAGGCAGAGAGGGTGGTGGATGGTAGAGGATAGCCTAGGGAGAGGCCTGAGAGCAGTCGTCAGCGGAGAGTCCAGCCAGTTGAGTAGGAGGGTAGGAGACTGATGAGGGTGGGGAGGAATGGATAGCCGCGAAGGATTCGATTGATGCGCCAGACAGAGCCGGTATAGGAGGAGAGAGAGGGAGAGGCTATGGACATAGGTGTACTAGTGATGGAGCCATTATCCATAGTACCAGCAGCCGTAGTTGAGGATCTAGTGGTTTTACTGAGAGGGGCCCAGGAAAGGATATGGGTGCTAAAGGAGGAGGTGAGGAGGGCGGATAAAGAGGTACGGAGGATACAGGATAAAGAGGGTATAGTGTTTGATTGTGTGGTGAGCCGGCTCATGACAGATGTATTGGCTGCGAAGAGAGAGAGAGATGAGATGCGAGCAGAGAGGGAGAGAGCATAGGGGGAGCTGGCTCGGGTGACATGGAACCGAGATAGGCTAGAGGCAGTGATGACAGTTGCGCAGATGCGAGGGCAGCCGGAGTCAGCAGGAGGGGGGAGATGGAGACATTGAGACTACAGGTGGCAGGATTTTAGGATGAGAAGATGACACTGCAGGAGAGGGAACATATGGCAGAGGCATCTACAAAGGAGATGAGGGTGAGGGCCGAGGCCACAGAGGTTAGATTGGAGACAGTGCAGCGGGAGAGAGAGAGTCCACAAGGATAGGTGCAGGCTCTATAGGGAGAGAGAGAGTTTACAAGGACAGATGCAGGCACTCCAGGGAGACAGGGACAGTTTATGGAGACAGGTCCAGATTTTGTAGTTTCATAGAGACGCAGCAGTGGGTCGGGCAGAGAATGTTGAGAGGGATATAGCACAGATGCGGACATGTCGAGGGCCGAGTGATGAGACTGTGCTAGAGATGATGCATGCAGAGAGGGACAAATCCACAGAGCAGATACGTTTATTGACAGTGGCACAGGAGCGACGGGCCATGAGTAGAGAGAGGGATAGGTACAGGCATGAGCGGAATGCCGCTCGGTACCAGGCTTGGCAGAGAGATGACTATATACAAGAGGAAGCGTATTGGAGGTGCGCGTATGAGCAGGCAGTGCTAGATCCGGCGCAGCGTACAGTGCGGTATGTTAGGCAGACACCTTAGATGCTAGCACCATCACAGTCATTAGGTACACGGACCAGAGGGTACAGTGATTTTCAGCCGGCTCCCTCTCGGTTTGGGACTCCAAGGCGTGAGTCCCAGGGGACTCCGACACACAGGGGGCCAGTACCTGAGTCTCCTCAGAGGTCAGATGTGGGTAGCTTAGGACATGCAGAGGATAGATGACAGGATGCAGGTGCTTTTGATAGGTACCATATGGTAGTGGAGTGCATCTTATTTTGAGCATGATATGGAGGTGTATATGTGATGACCATATTTTGGATATGGACAGTGTATTATTATGATGATGATATGTGATGGTTCCATTGATAGTATGTCACACATTTTAGTGATGGATGGTATGCATATGGTATTTTATGTGATGTTCCTATGATAGTATGTATGTTATGCATATGTATATGATGTTTTACTTATGCATGTGTGATTGTGTTAAATGATTTATGAATGGTAATGCAATTGTGTTAATGAGGTGAGTAATGAATTGATGTGAATGCAAATGGATAAATGAATGTGAATGAACTTAATGCAAATGGATGGATGTATGGATGTTAATGAACTTATGTTTAATGTAAATGGATAAATGAATGGATGTAGGGATGTTAATGAACTTATGTTAATGAATTTAATGAATGGATGTATGAATGTTAATGTATGAATGTGAATGAACTTAATGAATGGATGTAGGGATGTTAATGTATGAATGTGAATGAACTTAATGAATGGATGTAGGGATTTTAATGAACTTTAATGCAAATGGATAAATGAATGGATGTAAATGGATGGATGTAAATGGATAAATGGACATAAGTGTCAATGGGTAGATGGTAGGTGTAGGATGTGGGGGGTGTAGTACCTGTCAAAGACCGTAAGGATCCCGAGAAGAAAAGTTAGTAAAAGTGAATGAGAGTTTGCACAACCAAAACCATAAGTTATAGACGTAGGGGCAATCATAGGATGGAGAGGGAATATGCAACATGAGATGAAATGCAACATGAATGCAATTTTCCATCTTTTAGAGCACTAATTTTTACTATAGCATAAGACATCGAACGTCAGGGTATGCAAACCAAGACAATTTAATGTCAAATGCAGAAAACAAACATGACAAACAAGAAGGATATCCCAATACCCCAAGGTCGCGATGACGTTGGTTGGGCAAGGCATTGGAATAACCACAAGCACAAAGAGATGCCCCCACATAACATGGGGTTCGAAAAGAATCCCGGTGGGTACCATATGGGGCATCTCAACAGACAAAAACAAAAGTCAAGAGATGTCCTTATGGTAACTAGGCAAAACACACCACAATATGAAGGATCATGGCGATCTTGACTAGTGATTATAGGGAGCTCAAATGATAAACAAAATCGAAAAGTACCAAAAGATGGTAATCAATTACAAGCGTCCTTTGCCATAAGATCCCATGGATGGATGGGGTTGATGTGGTCTGTTAGGAAGGATGCATCCTGTTAAGACCGATGATGGATACTAAGCTAAAGTGACCTAGATGACGGAGGATAACTGCCATTGGATAGATTTCTTGATACGAGGAGACCTTGCTTGTGAAGAGTCAGTGACGATAAGGACATACCTGACAACGAGAGGACGAGACACAACCTAAAGACCTAGGGGCTCGAGGGTTGATCAAAGATCAACCTTGCCTACGTGAAAGCGTAGAGCCCTCGTAGTTCATGATAAAAGAGTGGAAAGGGGACCGATGGAAACTGATGGAAGACCAAGACAGACACAAGCCCCGGGGGCAGATCAAAAGATCAACCTTGCCTATGTGCAAGCGCAGGGGCAACGTAGTTCGGATATAACAAAAGATTGAAGATGGATAAGATCGGAAAGCAGACCATGAGGATAGGTGATGAAGGACAAAATGCCTCGGGGGCTGATCCAAGGATTAGCCTTGCCTACATGCAAGCGCAGAGGTGTCGTAGTTCAAGTGGGGATGATGAGAAAAGTGGAAAGAGGGTGATGATGACAAAAGATGGGGGATGAAGACACGAAGAAGCCCCGGGGGTAGATCAAAAGATCAACCTTGCCTACGTGCAAGCGTAGGGGCAACGTAGTTCAAAAAGGGATGCAGTGAGACCAAGAAGAGATGTCACAAGCTCAGATTAGGATAATAAGCTCAAGGTGTTGGATAGCGGATGATAGTCATCCAATGCTCAACCAAAATATACCAAGCGACAAGGTGATACAAGCAGATGGGAGGATATGGGGATTGAGGAATCGGTGGGAAAGCCATAGAGTAACCAGGACGCTTGATAAATAATGATTCAACCCTATACGAGAGGCACCTGTTGCCAGGTTTTCACCAATCGCACGTATCCAAGGTGCCACGCAGGGGTGGTTTTCACCATAGGATGAATTATTTCTCTTTACTATTTTGGATTTTTGGATTTTTTAATTTTTTTGTATTTTTGACTTTTACTAGGAAGGATACCCCAGCTGATCTAAGTGTAGAACGTCTTCAAATGCATGATGTTGATGGGTTCCTCCAAAGGCTCACCTTCAGGGGTGGAGAGCCGGTAGACACCGGAACCATATTTGGAGGTGATGACATAAGGGCCCAACCAGTTTGCTTCAAACTTACCTTTCTTCTCTCGATCTTGCTGATTCCGCTGATTTTCTTTTAGGACTAAATCACCAATCTCGAATTGGCGAGGGCGGACTTTCTTATTGTATCTCCTTTTGAGTCGATGTTGATAAGCTTGTAGATGGGTATAAGCCTTGACTCTCTTTTCATCGAGCAATTCCAATTGTGCCAAGCGTGCCACCCGGGTGTCTTCATCAGTGATGAGATTCTTGAGGGAGATGCGGAGTGAAGGGATTTCAACTTCGATTGGCAAGATAGCCTCAGCGCCATAGACAAGAGAATATGGAGTGGCTCTAGTAGGGGTGTGGATGGATGTACGGTAGGCCCAAAGAGTAGGATGGATATGGAGGTGCCAATCGCGACCAGTGCTATTGACCATCTTCTTAATGATTTTGATCAATGTTTTATTTGTTGCTTCTGCTTGTCGAATACCTTGGGGGTAATAGGGAGTGGACCAACGATGTTGGATATGATATGTGTCACAAAGGGATTTCATGCACTTATTTTTGAAGGGTTTTCCGTTGTCGGTGATGATGGCTGAGGGGATACCATACCTGCAGAGAATATGATAGAGGATGAACTTAGAGATCTGAACACCAGTGATTTGAGTGAGTGGAATGGCTTCCACCCACTTGGTGAAGTATTCAGTGGCTGTGATGATAAAGGTGTGACCATCTGAAGATGGAGGGTAGATCTTGCCAATCAAGTCGAAACCCCATTGTGAAAATGGCCAAGGTGTCGTGATGGGTTGGAGATCTTGTGCTGGAGCGTGAATCAGATCTGCGTGTTATTGGCACGGAAGACACTTTTTGACATATTCACAAGCATCATGTTCCATTGTGGGCCAGTAATATCCTGCTCTGAGAATCCATTTGGCTAGGGCCATACCATTAGAATGGGGCCCACAAATACCGCTATGCACTTTTGTTAATGTTTTGCGAGCCTCAATTTCGTCTAGACAACAGAGGAGAGTTCCATCATACCCACGTCGATAAAGTGTATCACCAATAAGGGTATAACGAGCTGTGCGTTGGATAAATGATTTACGTTGGTTTCATGTGAGATAAGGCGGGAGGATGTTGTCATGGATGTAGGTGTAAATGTCATGGTACCATGGGGATTCAGGGCCTACAATAGCACACACCATGTCATTTTCAGGGATATTGTATGTTGGGATTAGGAGTTGCTCAACTAGGAACTGACAATTTGTGTAATCTTTCGGCATGTCGAGGAGAGAACCAATGGTAGCCATAGCATCTGCTGCCTTATTCTGGAGTCTCGGGATCTGTTCAAATTGGATGGTAGTGAAATATTTTTTGAAGTCATCCACCATGCGTTTGTAAGGCAACAACTTTTCATATTTTGTCAGAAACTCATCGTTGACTTGTTTTATGACTAACTAGGAGTCACCAAAAACTTGCAAGTGGGTGATGTGCCATTGACATGCAATTCTGAGGCCGGTGAGAAGGGCTTCATATTCAGAGATGTTGTTGGTGCAAGGAAAAGCCAGTCTGAATGATTTTGGTATGTAGTCGCCTTGAGGAGTGATAAGCAAGATTCTTGCCCTCGATCCATTATGGGTGTGTGATCCATCAAAGTACAATGTCCAGGTGGTGGTTTCTGAGACTGCAAATACTCCTTCATCTAGGAATTCAGTTTCTATGGGATAAGCGTCCACTAATGGGGCATCTGCCAACAGATCAGCTATTATTTGTCCTTTAATGGCTTTTCTATCCACATATTCTATATCAAACTCACCGAGGAGCATGATCCATTTAGCCATTCGACCAGTCAGGGCTGTCTTGGATAGCAGGTACTTTAGGGGGTCGACTTTGGATATTAATTTTATAGGATGGCTTAGCATATAGTGGCATAGCTTTTGTGTGCTGAAAACTACAGCAAGACAAGACTTTTCCATTGATGAATAGTTGAGTTCATACCCGACCAGGGTGCGACTGATGTAATAAATTTCCCGTTCCTTTGAAGATTCATCATGTTGTGCCAATAATGCCCCCAATGCTACTGACGTGGCCGATATGTACAATAGGAGGGGTTTGCCAGGGATAGGTGGCATCAAGATCGGCGGGTGGGCTAAATATCCTTTGAGCATGTCGAAACCCAACTGACACTATTGATTCCACTTGAAGCTGGTGTCTTTCTTGAGAAGGTGGGGGAAGGACTGACATTTATCTACAAGTTGGGCTATAAAGCGGCGGATGGATTGTAGTTTCCCTTGAAGACTCCTTAATTGTTTCAAGTTTCTTGGAGGAGGCATATCCATGATAGCTTTAACCTTAGCTGGGTCAACCTCGATGCCTCTGCGGGACACTATGAAGCCCAAGAGTTTTCCTGATGTGACACCAAATACACACTTTTTTGGATTTAATCGAAGCTTGTATTGTTCGAAGCGTTCAAAGATCCGTTTCAAAATGGTAGGGTGTTCTTCCCTGGTTCCAAATTTTTCCAGTAGGTCATCGACATAGTCTTCCATGATGATGTGAATGAGGTCATGGAATATAACTATCATTGCCCTTTGATATGTTGCCCCTACATTTTTGAGACCAAAGGGCATGACATTATAACAGAACGTACCCCAAGGTGTTGTAAAAGCAGTTTTATGTTGATCGTCAGGGGCAATCCGGATCTGATTATAGCCAAAGAAGCCATCCATGACGGATAGCATCTCGTGTCCCGTAGTGATGTCAACTAACATGTCAATGTTAGGCAAGGGGAAGTCATATTTTGGGAAAGCTTTGTTGAGATCCTAGAAATTTTTACAAATCCTGATGTCTCCATTGGGTTTAGCAACAGGTAAAATATTAGAGATCCAATCAGAGTAGTCAATAGGCCTAATAAAACCAGCATCAAGTAACTTTTCCAGTTCTTTCTTAACCAATAATGCCACTTGTGGGTGCATTTTTCAGAGCTTTTGCTTGACAGGTTTAGTTTCTGGACGGACATCCAAATGGTGGACAACAAGATTAGGATCTAAGCCAGGCATATCAGAGTAAGCCCATGCAAAGTTGATAATCCCTTCACGAAGAATTTAGACAATGGTGGTGTACTCCGCTTCAGATAAAGATTTAGCCACATAGGTTATTCTTGGAATCTCTGATGTCCCCAGGTTTACCTCTTGTGTTTCTTCAATGAGAATAGAAGATTGCTCGGATAGTCGTGTTCCTACAAGGGGAAGATGAACATCCCCATCTTCCAGTGCCGTATCAAGGTTTTCACTATCAGATACATCCTTTGTTTTTACTTTTTCATAGTCAAAAAGTGCCTCGGTGAGGTTTTCACTTGATGACCCATTCTTCTTTTGTTCCTTTTTGCTTTTGTGATTAGGGCGTTCATCTTCCCCCAATCCCATTAGATGTACATAGGTATCTTCTGAGGGAAAAGTGCTAACTGGTGTGCTATCTTGTAGGTCATGATCAATAAGCTCAGGATGTTTAAGGGATAAAGTTATGGTACAAATGGATAAGCATTCAAACATGGTGGGGAGGTCAATGTGATTCAAATCGTCGTACGCGTGTATGATGGATTCCTCCTCTGGTATGTCTTTAAGGGAATTGTTGTCAACACTAACATTGTTAGAGGTGTTAGCGGATGTTGTAAGACCCTTCTGTGTGGTATCGTAGCCCAAGCCCAAATTCCTTGGTCGGATGGTAGTTGCTTCGATGGGCAGACGCCTTCCTTGTTCCTCTGCACCAAGGCCTCCACCTTGGTAATGGCAATTTTTGATGAATTTGGAGGCATGTGGATAGGCTTCATAAAAGTATTCAATAAGGGGCCGTGGTGGTTCAGGCTCTTCCCGATAAACCCATTGACTGATATCGTCATCCATTAGATCCTGGAGTGATCCCAAATTAATGAATGTTGTGGATCCCACGTTCCTAGAAGTGAGGGTAAGTGTCTTTTCTTCTACTTTTGGCAATGGTAGAGTCGGTTGCCCATATGTGCGGGGAGAAGGTGGCATGGTTGCCACATTGAGTGCGGTGTGCATTTTGTATTCACCACATCCCTTATCTATGATCTGGACCTTGGTGACGGTGGAAGGAGGTGTGGATGATGGTGGAGATGATGCGTTCAGAGTATTGGTGGATGGGATAAGATCGGATATCGGTGGTGCCCCCATTTCAACCCCCGGGCAGTAATGGGAATGTGGAAAAGAGGCCTCCAAGGCGCGACAATATTCAAAGGGTTGAGCGTCGGCTTGTATGGTGACTTCTATTCCTTGAAATGGGAATTTTAGGCATTGGTGATAAGTGGATGGTATGGCTTGCATAGAGTGAATCCATGGACGGCCAAGAAGGATGTTGTATGGGAGTTCAAGGTCCAGAACATGGCACATAGTGTATTGCACAATGGGGCCCACTTGTATAAGGAGGCAAATAATGCCTTCAGAATCTTGCTCTGCATTATCATAAGCTTTGATGGTGATCACTTGATTTCTTAGATCAGCTTGGGTGTATCCGACCTGTTGTATAAACTTTAACGTACATAGATTTAGGGCTGAACCATTATCTACTAATACCCTTTTTACTTTTTGACAGTTGACACCAACCTCGGGATGAAGGGGGCGGTTGTGGTTTGAATCGAGATGCGGCATGTCCTTTTGGCTAAAGGCTAGCTAATAGGTCGATGAAAGATTGCCTACCAATGCTTGAAATTGGGTAGGGTCAATATTATCAGGTACTTGTGTGTTTTGCAAAGCCTTAGTTAGGATATCTTGATGTATGGGAGATGACTTGAGCAAATCCAAAATGGATATTTGGGCTGTAGTTTTACCTAGATGGTCTAGGATATTATACTGGGAATTGGTGGATGGTCGTTGGGTGGATGGAGATGCTGCTGGGATTGTGATGCGGTTTCGCCGAGTAGTAACAGCACATTGTGGATCTTTTCCCTTAACATGAATCATGGATACACGGGGTTCCACTTGTTCTACATATGAAACCACACCTTGATAATTGTATGGTACATTTTTGTAGTTGATATTATTGGTACTGTTCTCTCGCTGGTTGTTATTGCTAGGTCCAGGATTTGAGTTGGACGTACTAGGACCCTGATTATGATTAGGAAAGGCATTTTGGTATATTTGTAATTGAGCATTAGATGAAGATGCTGCGTTAGCATCTACATGTATTTCGCCTTGATCAATGAGACCTTGGATGTAGGTTTTTAAGCCTTGACATTTATCCAAGGTATGTCCCTTAATTTTGTGGAATTCGCAGTATTCATTGTCTTTAAACCAAGCAGGCTTGGGTATAGACGTATCGAGGGGTTTGGTGACAGGGTATGTTATGGGGTACTTGGCTTGAAGAAGCTTATTAAACACTGCGCTAAGGGGTTCCCCCAACTGAGTGAATTGTCATTTATTCCCACCTTGGTTATTTTGATTAGCTTGTTGTCGTGGTGCTCCTTGGGGAATGGATATGGCGTTTTGAACGGATGGTTGTTGCTGGGAAGGATATCTTTGTGTGGTGTTGGCCACTTGGACGTGTTTAGTGTTAGTGACACCATCATTGACGGCATTTTTGTTTCTATTCCAAAAATGAGGTTTATCCACGAAGGACTTCTCTCTATTGGAATTGAAATGTTTGACTTGTCCTCTTGCGACAAGAGCTCGTTCTAAGATGGGGCCTTATTCCACAAGTCCCGCAAAAGCAGTTATGCAATGGAGTTGGAAATTGTGCGCCATATCCGGGTGAGAGTTTTTGATAAACAGTGTTACCATGTCTTTTTCTATTGGTGGGGATTTCATCCTGCTAGCCAAGGCATGCCATCTTTGCAAGTAGCTTGCAAAGGTCTCTCCATCACGTTGTTTTTCTTTGAGGAGATCAAGTGTGTCAATGTCTTTCTCTGAGTTAAAAGAGAAGTGTGTGACAAACTATTCAGATAGCTATGCGAAGGTCTTGATAGATCCCTTTTCCAGACCCATAAACCAGTTGAGGGCGACCCCTTGCAGACTTTTAGGGAAAAATCGGATGAGGTAATTGTCATTGTGCATGACTTCTTGGCAATGAGCGTAAAACTCTTGAAGGTGAGCTCTAGGATCCTTGGTTCCTTTGTATTTGTCAAATTTGGGTATCTCGAAATGTTTAGGAAAAGGAATCAAGGAAATGGAGGGATCAAATGGATAAGGGCATATGTCCTCAAACTTGAAGGATTGTTTTCCCGTTCCAGCTTGTAAGTCCTTTAATGCATCTTTTACTTCTTCCAAGTCTTTGTTGATAGGAGTCAAAGTGGATTGAGTGTATGGATAATGTTGTGGGTATGATGGGGGTGGCCCTCCCATTGTTGGATCATAAAGGGGCTGATTCGGATATGAATGTATTGGTTGATTGTAAGAAGGTTGATGGTGGGATGATTGGTTGTGTTGAGTGGGAGCCACTTGTTGTTGATAGTAAGACACAAGAGAGGGGGCCTGTTGTTGCATAGTATTTTGATAATGCGTGGTGGTAGGGCCTTTTTGTTGGTGTGATGATGTTTGTTGATAATAGGGAGTGTAAGGTGCCCCATGTTGGTGAGCTGGTTGTTGTTGAAAATAGGGTGGGTAGGATTGGTTTTGTTGTGCAATGGTGGTTTGTTGCATGGCATATGGTTTTAACGTTTGTTGATGGGGATTGTGTTGAGGTTGTGTAGGGTTGGCGTAAGGTGGCGCTTGGGTTTGTGTTTGGTTTTGCACATTCTGAAGAGGGTTTGTATGGGATGGAATAGTTTATGTGCTAGAGGGATGATAAAGGTATTTGGTGAGCGGGTTATGGTGTGTTTGCGTAGGGATGGGCACATGTTGTTGTGGAGGTTGTTGTTGTTGTTGATGAGGTGGATGAGGTAAGACTTGTTGTTGTTGAGGCGGGTGAGATGGGATGTATTGTTGTTGTTGAGATGGGTTAGGTGGGATGTGTTGTTGTTGTTGTGATGGGTTAGGTGGGATGTGTTGTTGTTGTTGAGATGTATGTTGCACCACTTGATGTGGTGGTTGTGTGAGAACGGAAGGATGTTGCGGATGTTGTTGAGGTAAGTGTTGAGATGAAGCTATTGTAGTAGCAACATATTGTGGTGGTGTTGGTGGTGTGGTGGACTGGTGTGGGTTATTTGGAGGTTGTTGAAATGCAGGTGGTAGTATGTTGGTAAGTGGAGGTGTGCCCCCAATATTAGAATATGGGGGAGGAGGTGACGGAGTAGACGGGATGTATGACGGCATGCCATAGATGTGGGGGTCATTAGGATCAGGTGGTGGAATAGTAGATGTTGTGGTTGGAAGGCGAGGATATTCTTGGACTTGATGGATGACAGCATTTTCAAGTTTGGGGTGGTACCAATTTTCAGTGGGTGCACCCTCAGGAACATAGGAGCTTTCTGGAACATTTTGTGAGGTTTGCGGGTCGACAAATGGGGGAAGGCCATATTGTGATGTATCGAAACCGGAAGGTGGTTTGACTCCCTTCATGAGTAAGGTGGCAAGGATCTTATCCCCACATTTGTTTAGGAGGCGATCCGTCATTTGGACATTGGCAGGATTACTAAGATATTCGTCCACAGTGACTTCAGGTTGATTGACTATGTTTTCGTCACTAGGCGGTGTGGTATTCTGGATGTCAATGTTTGATTGGGATGAAACACCATTATGGGGATCATGTGGAATGTTATTAGGATCTTGAGGGGCATTTGGTTGGGAACCTTGTGTTTGTTTGTCTGCCATTTGCTTTTTTGTTTATGAGCGGGTTTGAACGGGCATGAACGTGCAAAATGACTAAGTAGTTTCAAGATTCAACTTCTAGATGATGACTTAGACAATGATGATGATTAATGTTGGCTTGATGATGTATCACTATTGATGCTTGGATGATGATTGGATTTGATTTGGGTCAAGTGATGACGTATCACTTGACGATTGGATTTGATTTGGGTCAAGTGATGATGTATCACTTGATGATTGGATGATGATTGGATTTGGTGATTGGATTGGATTAGACCAAGTGATGATGTATCACTTGATAGTTGGATGATGATTGGATTTGGTGATTGGATTGGATTGGACCAAGTGGTTATGTATCACTTGATAGTTGGATGATGATTGGATTTGGTAATTGGGTGGTGATTGGATTAAATGATGATTCAGATTGATGATTGGATGATGAAAGGGATCCTAAAACCTGATTTAGAGATCACCCTAGGTGACTTGTAACATTGGTTGATCGGATTAAATCAATGATTATGATGCCTAATCCACCTTGAGATGGAAGGGGATTGATTCGGGCCAATGATGTTGACTTACAACACAAATCCATTTCAAGATAGGAGCGGATTGATTAGGTTGAAGTCAAGAATTGATTATGTAGGATAACGATCAATTTAACGCCTTGGTCAATTTGGGAGAATAACTCCTAAAACAAGGTTTTAATGATGGACACAAAGGGGAGATATGTTGTTGAAGATGTTTAGGTCTTGTGATAAGGCAGATGTTCCAAATGGTGGAATGGTCAATGCGAATGTGGTAAATGGACGTTTTTGGAGGGGTTAAATGGAGGTTTGGAATGATCAAATGGGTGTTTGAATTGGTCAAACGGAGGTTTCGGGGATTCAAATGGAGATTCAAAATGATCAAATGGGTGAAACTGTCTGTTCAGGGGGCGTATTCGCACTTCTACAGAAAATGGCTGAAACAGAGGGCAAGGTCACCCCTCTGCAGAAAATGGCTGAAAACAGAGGGCAAGGTTGCCCCTCTGCAGAAAATGGCTGAAAACAGAGGGCAAGGTCGCCCCTCTGTAGTGAAAATGGCTGAAAACAGAGGGCAAGGTCGCCCCTCTGTAGTGAAAACTTGAACTTGGTTTGTATAAGGGATTTTGGAAAGGACTTAAAATGGTTTAATGACAACTTGACTTACCAAAATTTACTGGTTCTTCACAAAAAGACACTTTGGACAAGCACAATCCTATGATTAATGTTTTAACGGGTATGGCCGGCAAAAGTCTTACTCTAGGATGAACAAGGTTTTTAGGGAGTCCTCGATATACGCTCGGTACGTGAGGCACAATCGTGAACACCATTCCGTCACAAGCGTGAGTCGGGAGCCCCAGCGAGATACTGAAAGGCTCGGACCAACTCTTCACGTCTAGCTAGGTATCACCCTAGCTTCGACGTTCTGCCAATTACGATGTAACTGGATTGAGGTACAGCTTTGGCTCTCCCCCCTTTATATACCCCGCCGGTACACATGGTTGGGATCGTCCTTTGGGGTGATGAAATCCCCAAGTAGGTCCCGCTAAAAAGATGACACTAATTGTTTCCAACTACCTCCTTCGGATCCGCACAACATGCAGAGGAGGAAGGTGAAAAAAAAATAATGCCCCCTTAGGGTAAAATAAGTAAAATAGACACAAAGAACAAATATTACTTTCCCCTACTTGTACTAAGTACCTAGATAAAGTAGCAAGGAAAGACTTTTAAAAATCAAAATAAAAAGGAAGGTCCTACAAGGAAATGTTAGTTGTTTATCTTCTTGCCCTTCTTTGTGATGTGCAGCAAATCTGACTTCACTCACCACCAAACGAGATTAGAGGATTAGCGCATGAAATAGCAAAAATAAGAAGACAAACACAAAATTCAAGTGCCCCTTTTTACCCTCTCGAATGTGCTGTTAAGGACAGGTTCGCCCCTCTGCAAAAAACAGTCAATCTGTAAAGAGGCGGTGTATGCGAGAAAAGCAGTCAAAAGACGGAAGTAGCCCCTCTGCGGCACCAGTCAAAAAGGAAAAATTAGCCCTCTGCGAAAACAATCAAAAAGACAAGTTGCCCTCTGCCGAAAACGATCAATCGGTAAAGAGCCAATTAAGCCCATACGAAAACCGATCATCGGTTAAAAAGCGCAGAGTAGCCTTCTGAAAACGATCAAAAGAAGCGAAATTAGCCCCTCATAAAAATAATCAAAAAGGCAAGAGTGCTTGCTTGTAGAAAATGATCAAAGACAAAATTAAGCCCCTCTGTAGAAAATAGTCGAAACTTGACTGAAAGCCGAGGTCAGCCTCTGAAACGAGCCAGAGAAATAGTTAAAAGCCCAGTTAAGCCCCTCTGAAAATAATCCCGAAAGAAAAATGAATTGGCTCATGCGAAATGATCGAAGCGGAGAACCCAGAGTTAAGCCCTCTGGGGTGTCTGAGGAGACAGGTCAGCCCCTGGAGCTGAATCCTAGCAATGACAACAAAAACATGGAAAAGAAAGGGGCCTTGTGGGTCCCACCGGGCATGCCAGAAATGTGATCCTAATAAAGTGTTGCTTCCTAAAATGTGAGATGTTAGATAAAACTAATAGTGCAATAAAGAGAAACAACAAGATAATAGGGCACCTCAATGATTAGCCTAAAAAAATGAACAATATGAAAGCAAGATAAACAAATAAATTGTTGTTATACCTTCATGTTCTTGCTTCTTTGGTTGGCCCTTGATGTTGAAGTCTTATGTGCTCCTTGGATGGCAATGAAATGAAGTGGATGCAAGATGAATTGATGCAATATGGGTGATAAAATGGATGAGAGCTTGAATGACAATTTTGCAAGAGTTTATTTGTAAAAGACTTGATTTCCTTTAAAATGAGAGAAATGAGGGGTATTTATAGGCTAAATTGAATTCTCTAGAGAATTCAACAGTTGGGATTGATCCAACAAAGATCAAGATGAAGGGCTATGGTGAGTTGAGGACTCACAAGCCCTCACATCTTGACATGTGGAAGGTGAGATGTCTTAGGGTGGAGTGATGTGGAGATGAGGTGGATCTTGGGGGATGAGAAGATTCCTTGGAGGAATAAAAGTGAATTAAAAATTCACAATGATTGAAAGAATCTAGTGGATAAGAGAGGGTCTCCAAAAAGCTGGAGATTTGTCACATGTGGGTGATGTGACAAGTCCAAGGTTCTAGAAGCCCTTGGCACATGTGAAGTGACAAGTCAAGGCTTCTAGAATCTTGCATGGGGGATGGGGAAGACCTTGGAAAGATAAAAGTGAATTAAAAATTCACATGGGGAAGAGGGGAACCTTGGTTGAATAAATGTGAATTAAAATTCACATGGGGAAGGGAGTCTATACCAAAAATGGTAAGTGGGAAGGTTGACTAGAAAAGGTAAGCCAAATGTGGCTAATGATTCTGATTAAGGTTGTGCAAACACATGATTAAGGTAATTAATGAGAGATTAGAGGCAAGTGGGAGATTATGGAGGACGTGACACTTAATCAAAATTAAGTGGTGCACATCCTAATCACAGATTAATTAATTTAATCCGGATTAGAAGAGGGTTATGGAGAATGTGACATGGAGAGAGAAAAGAGGAATTAAAAATTGATTTTAATTCAAATGGGTTAAAGACTAAATTAAATAATTTGTCATTTTATTTAATTTAGAGAAGAAAGGGTGTAAGGTAAAGCATTTAATTTATTTAATTATATACTTTAGGAACCTTAGGCAGAAAATGAAATAATGATTAAATAAATTATTTAATCACTGTTAATGGAATAGATGAATAAAGTAGACAATTTTGATCATATGGAAGTGATCAAATTTGGATGTCTACATGCCCAATCTAAAGTTTGGAACACCTTTCCCAATGATAGATTTAAATCCTAGTCCAAATCTACAAATCTATCAACCAAACACTCAATGCATGATTTTTCCAAACAACATTATCCCACCAAATTGATACATGCCAACTGCAACTTTACCAAACATGACCATTTCAAATCGACACTTGGTGAACTTTGGGATAGACATGTTTACAAATCCCACCAATGTTGTTCAAAATCCAAGCAATATGTTGACAACTCCATATGTTGATTCAAGTCAAGCTAACACCATAAAAAATCAAAGTTACCTAAATCAAGGCAATATGATTCTCAACCAAAAAAATGTTCAATTTCAATCTATCATGCAAAATCAAAACATCATACCAAATCCTCTCATTTTGCCAACAATATCGCATCAACAAATGGAAACCATCCAAGCAAACTCAGCGGTTAACACAACTTCCATTCCTCAAGTGTCTCAAGGACCAAGAATCTCAATCGCACCATTCACCACTCAAACCTTGGCAATCAATGAGACCGTTCCGATCATCCGACCAATCAACACCATCCCCAACCCACCACCACCACCGCCACCACTGCCAAAACACAACATGAACAATTCATTCTCCATCATGTTGCAAGCCGCTCAAAAAGCTTCCGGCAAAAAGGCACTCCAAGCCCAATAAGCCACAGAAGTTGCACAAGCAGCTCAAGTAGCCCAACAAGCACAGGCTCAAGCTTAATCCCAACACTAAGCTCGGTAGATGCAAGCACAATTCCAGGCACTATTGCAAGCAATCCATGAACAAGTCCATCAATAAAGTAGCACAACAAGGAGCCCAACAAAAAGTTTTGTTGGCACAACAACAACTAGACCAACAACAAGCTTTGTTGGCACAAAAGCAACAAGACCAACAACAAGCTTTGTTGGCACAACAACAACATGACCAACAACAAGCATTGTTGGCTCAACAAAAAAAACAAGCCTTACTCCCACAACAGAGCTTGCAACAAATTCCCATCACAATCGTTAAAAATGATGATCAAGATCCTTCAACCAATGATCATGTTTAAAATGTCTCTACATCATCTAATGAGTTAGAGGACATGTCTCAAGAATTTATTCCAAAGCATGATCAACATCTTTCACCAAAGTCTAGCAATGGACCTTTCCAAGACATATTGACATTATTTGACCTCATGGTTACAGATATTGAAGCAATTCTCAACTCACCATTTGATCCAAGTCCACTTAAAGATCAAGAGGATATTGATCCACTTCCAATGCCTTATGACGATGTCCAAGAACCCTTTGAAAGAAATCCATCCTTTGAAATTGACCAATGTCAAGAACTTGATCCAAAGCATGTTGAAAGAAATTATGATATTAATCAAGATCAATAATTTTTATATGCAAGATACTACATTGAGGTGATGGCCACTCTCCTACAAGATGTCACAAATAATGATCATGTCCATATAGCACATACCCCTCCATCTACCCATAAGATGCTTTCTTTGGATGGACACACAGATGATCGTCATTCAAAACAAGAGTCTCATACTCTTACTAAGGAACAATAGTCTCCTAATCTTAACATTTGTACACATGATCAAGATATAGAGAAATCCAGAGACATATTAGAAACAAATCATGAAGAAGGCTTCTATAAAAGTCATGAATCAGAAACATCCTGTGAAGTGAGTCACGAGGAAGACTTTTGTGTGGACAATCAAGTATCAACACTTCTTGAAGAAGCATTACAATATGATATCTCACAAGATCAAGCTAAAGATATCAATTAGGCATTCATCCCACATATGGAGGATCCTATCACTTATAAATTTGGATCACTTACCTTTCTTAGGGAAAGCTACTTGATCAATAAAGAAGCTGTCACTTTTGAAGATCCACCACAGAGCAGAGAAGGAATAGAACCTTGTTTCTAAGGTAGATCATATCCTATGGCAAACAAATTTTTTCAGCAGATGAATTATCAAGGTAGAGGATTAGGTCTACATGAACAAGGTATCATGGAACCAGTGTAGATTATTGGCAATCCTAAGAATCAAGGCCTTGGTTATTCGGTAATCAAGGGATATAAACATATCAGGGATACCTCTATAAAATTGGGGGCAACTTTGTCTCAAGCAAATTTCAATGCAGGGGGCACAAAGAATCCTTATGATGAAACCAATGCCAATACTATAACTAGTCATATCATGAATCTTCATCCACCCATCACCCCATCCACAAATTGGGACCAACGTCAAAACAAAGACTTGAATCGAAGCATGAAGGACAAATCAAATACATATGGATACCAAAGAATACAAAGAAAGATTATCCCTATCAAACTCCATCAGTCAAAGAAACTATGGGGCAAAATAAAAGAGGGAAAAATATCCATCCAAGATGTCCACAAAGGAAAAATTAGGCTTCTCAAGAAACATACAAAGTTTATCAAGTAGTTGGTCCTAATTCCATGCACACGTCCATATCCACCCATCACTGCCCATCTTCCCAGGTTTGGAGAGTCAAAGGTTCCAAACTATCAACCAATCCATCTTTTATTCCTAAACACACTCCACCATCCACGCCTCCATGCATGATATCCAATTCTCACATTGACCATGTATTGGCAATGACCCTTCATCATAAGGATTTAGAAGGCACTTTATTGTGATGTGTGCACAGAGACGAAGTTAACTCCGGTATCAACAAAGTAGATCAGGGGTGTCAAAAGTTCCATTCAAGTGCATGTATCTTGGCAAGGCAACTTCTTCAAATAGGATATCGATGGCACATTATGAAAGAAGTATCTACATCATCACCACCAGGTGGTTCAGCATTAGCTTAAAATCTCTTAAAAAATACAAAAAAATCAAAAAATATAAAAAATCCAAAAAATCAGAAAAAGGATTGAAAACAGTAAAGAAAAAATCGTCCTTTGGTGAAAACCACTTCAATGGCACTTTGGACAAGTACCATGATGAAAACTTGGCAAATAGGCATCATGTGTAGAATCGAGCATCTACGTATGCTAGTTCAGTTGAAAGCATCTCATCCCCTCCATAATAAAGCCAACATTTCGTCCATCTTAAATCCGTTCATCCATGAACCATTTATCTATCTACCTTATCTTGATCTTGATGAAAGTTTGGTAAATGCTTTACACTTGTTTATGGAAAACATCTTGACATGGGTCATTTTCATTCATCCCATTCTACCCAATGTTATTTGAGCCTTGAAACATTATCTGAATGAGCATTCCTCTATCTAAACCCGTTATCTTATCGCAAGATGATCCATATCCATTCGTCCATCAATCCATCCAAGAATCCACCCATGGTCGTTAAAACATTGCTAGACACTAGGGGCAAATATTTATATCTTGCTTCGGGAATAAATCTTGATCTATATCCTCTATTATTTTGGGCATTTTGAACTTTATTTAAATGGATATCTGTAAAGTTGTGAAATAAATTATAAGGCTTAGGAGATTATTGTTTTCCCTATTGATTGGAATTAATTTTAATTGGAGAAATGAAAATGTGTTGACTCTAGTTAAACCATTGTTCAATTATAAATAGTATTATATTTGGATTAACGTTGATTTAAATATTATAATATGCAAGTCAAATTAAATATTTTTATATGGTAATATTGAAAGGTGGAAACGACTACTTCGTGTTATAGTGTTTCGATTAGTACAATCAATTAATTATTTTATGATTAATGAAATGCAAGTAGGAGATGAAGTATTAAATGTTAACTTTCTCCCCTGTCTGAATAAGATGCAATCTGTATTTGCTTATATAATGCAATAAATTCCTGTACATTGTATGAGGACATGGATTTAGAATATCCAAAGTAGGTTTTAATTATTGTTTGAATTTGATCTGTTCGTGTTATCCTTTGGCAAATGTGAGTCATACCCTTCGTCAAGTCTTCCAGATGTGGTCTTTTATGATTGTGGGTTGTCGTGTCAGGTGGTCAACCTATTTTGTACCTATTGGGAAGCGTGTAGTATATTGTCAATCATTACCCGGTTTCCACGAACGGGGATGTGTTGTATTTCTGGTTTTAGAGCGGATTATGGGATCTGTGTCTCTTTGTCGGGAGCGGTCTTGTTATTGATGTTTCCTCTAGTGTTTGGGGATGGGTTCATCGTTGTCGGCTCCTGAGAAAGGAGTGGATGCATTATCTTGTTCTTTGCACCTTGGTTCCATAGATGTTTGTTTGGATGGTGTGTGTGTGTGTCGTCATAGAAGAGTGGCTTATAACGGGGGCCGGCACACCGAAGTGGTGCCTAGGATTACTCGTTGTAAGTTATTTAAACAAGTGATAACTAATACAATATGTAGAAGCTAGGACTAACCTCACACTAATCAAGACTTTTAATGCCTCACTCATTACCTAAGTGCTCGGTTAGGCTTGGGGATGAGATGGGAAGGCCTGTAATGGCAAGGTCATCTATCTTGTCTGTACGAAAGGTATTTGGCTCCGCATGGGTGAGTATGGGGGCCAGGATTCGGTAAAGGTCACAAGGATAACCCTTGTCTTGTGGGGGGCCAGAGCCTATGAAGATTCCCAAGGATAACCCATGACGAGCTGTGTGATGACACTCTCTCTAGGACAACAGTCGATTTTGTGTAATGGGTATGGTTTCCTTAACATACCTGATGTGACCCTTGTTGGTATTCGATTATTGTGGGTATGGTTACCTTGACATACCTGTTGTGACTATGTGTTGGTTCGATTATCACTCTTGTTCTGCTTGATGTCTGGAAGCATTGTGATCATGTTAGTTTTGGTACTTGTGTTGTACGTGTGCTTGGTTGTTTCAATATTGGTTCAGTTTGTGTTGCCTGTGTCTAGAGGTAGATAGTCTTGGCTAGGATTCTTGGTTACTATCTCCTAGTACGGGGGAGTGGACCTTTTTGGATCCACGTGGTTGGGTGGCGTGCACCTAAATCCATTGGGTTCTTCTTCATGTTTGTGTGGACGAGACTTCCAGTTGGAGAACTCGTTGGATCCTGTTTCACTTCTTGCTTTACTTTATTTCAGTTATCTTATGTATTATTTTACCCCTCAGCTGTATCGAGGTGGGAATTGTAATTGTAATTATGTTATTGGACTTGCCTCATTCAGAGAATGAGTGTTGTAATCTTTTGTGATTGAATATTTAATGTTGGATTAATGCAATGGAAGTTTTATCTTATGTTTGATGCTATTTCATCTTATTGGAATGTATGTGTTTAATTTATTTAGTAATTAATTGGCATGGTTTAATTCATGTTTTTGTTGAGGTTCTATATAACCTCTATCTCGTAACCTTAGGGGAAGTTGGCATTAGTTGATTAACTCACTTATTATTTATACTTTAAAAAAAATAAAAAAAAATTATTCCGTTTAAGTAGTTAAATGCAGCTTCCTCTAAGAATTCTGTGATATTAAGTACGTTGATTACCTGAGGGAGCCATATATGGTAGGAATCTATAGGGCACAATGTGCATCCTTACACACTACACTAGTCTTAAGTTGTTAACTCTCTGGGATTACTGAGAAATGTTTTCCTAGGGCATCTTGGATATATATATGCAAAGATGCGTGAATTTTAAAATCATGAAAACTAAGTTTATCATAAGTGTTGTCAGAACTTTTCCAATGGGAAAGCTGGACCAACCTTTGCCCCTATTTGAATCACCTAAACAATGAGCTTCTGCAATTATGATGCAACTAGTTGGGAACAATTTGGTTCTCCCCATTTATATATGCCCCATCAATACATGTGGTTGAGGGTAGAGGAAGATGAGTCCACGAAATGTGGAAGTTTTTTCCTTAGGCAAAAAAATGAATTCGGCTTGCCAAAAATGGGATCCCGCTTTTAAAAAATGGGATCCTTAGCCTAAATTCTAAATGGGATCCCATTTTTTTAAAAATGGGATCCCGTTTTGTAAAGACCAGGATCCCATTTTAAAGTAGTATTTATTTTTAAAAATAAATGAAACTCGGTTATTCATAGAGCACATAATCATGATTTCACAAAGATGACAACGACCTCCAGGTGCACCTCCACCCCGAATCCTTTTGCTTTTTTCATGTCTTTTTGAAATTTTTAATACAATAATAGATTTTAGCATTTTTTAAAATTTATTTAGCATTTTATGTATTTTATTTATCTATAATAGAAGAAATGATGATTTGTAGAAGTAGAAGAAAAATGAAATGAAACACTCAAGATATTGAATAGAAACAAAAAAATCAACCTTAAATTGTATCTTAAGAACAAAATTTAGCTTTTGAAACTTAAATTGTTCAATCAAACCAAAAAAAATGTATTTGAAAACCCTAAATTGAAAGGAAACAAAAAAATTGCATAGAAGCCTAAATTGAAAAGAAATAAAAAAATTGTATTTGAAAACGTAATTGCTTTTCGAAACCCTAAATTCAAATCAAACAAAAAAATTGCATTTGAAAACCCTAATTTGAAATGAAACAAAAAAATTGCATCGAAAACCTTAATTGCTTCTTGAAACCCTAAATTGAAATCAAACAAATCTTTTTGCATTTGAAAACCCTGATTTCAAGCTCAAGAATATTTGATAATGGAAAAAAATTATTTGCATTGCTTAAATGTTTTAAATTTAATTTGCATCATATGGAGACAAGTATGTAGGCATGCCTATGGAAGAAATTATTCGATATATTTAGGTTGATACATAGTAAATTAGGGTCTTTGATATTGACAATGGAATAGGATTTGCCAACTATCATACATTTAAATGTGTATTCATCAAGAGACACAATCAATTAAACGCTATGAACATAGATATAATTAGAATAGAAAATAATATGTTAAACTTTACTTGTGGGACTAGTGGATCGTTACAATTGATAAATTTAAAATTTTGTTTGCAAATTTAGTTAGCAAATTCCTAAATCCTTGTACAATCCATTTCCAATTGTCACTTAATTAGATAATATTTGCATTCATTTCTATTTTATGTTTTGATCTCTCTTATCCATGCCTTGTTTGCATGTGTTGTCTCTTATCTTTCAACAATATTAACTCTCATTCTAGTCAATTAGTTGTTAATTAGGCTTCTAGTTTAGTCTAAAATCTCAATTTGCACTAGTTACCTAGACTATAAAAGAATCTAAATATTTTTCTTTTCTTTCTTTTAGGTTCTTTAAATTCCAAAAGATCCAAAATAAAATAAGATTTTGGATCTTTGGGAAAATTCAACATTAACTAATTTTATTATACATTTTATATCATAAATTCATTTAAGTGGGAATATTCAACTTTATCATAGTATAATAAGTTCTTCACATATATATGCATATATATATATATACAATCAATATTTATGAAAAACATGTTAAATAAAATAATCTTATATTAAATTAAAAAAATATCAAGTTAAAGTATACATCAAACTCAATCTTAATAATACATAATTATTAATTTCTACTACAAAAATAGTTAGTCTATTCATAAAATCAAAAATATTCATAAACTAATGTTCTTGTATATGTGATGAATCAAAAACATTAACCTTGTTACTTGTCATCCTATTACCCTAAACCCTAAATCGATGTCTCAAGGGGTCCTAATATGACATTTCTTAAGGGGATCAAAGAAGTACTCAAAATTTGGTGAAGTTGCCCAAAGCAACTAAATTTAACAATAATAAGATCTTGCAAGATTATAATATGAATGAGATTGCATGAGAGGTTGGCCGGTCAAAAAAAGAGCTATCTCAATCAACTGTTCCACAAGAAAATGTTGTTCACTAACTTTCAAGTCCATTATTCCAAGGGCCACCCAAAGTTCACTCGAAACCCTAAACCCTAAACCCTAAACTGTAAACACTGAACTCTAAACTCTAAACCCTAAATCCTAAAGCATTTATTTTGTCCTAGGACCTTAAAATAAAATTTGGTTTCCTTGAGAAACTCCACCAAATTTTATTCCCTTAAGCCATGCCATTTTTTCCTAGGACCTTACTACATAGATCCCCTTAAGTCATCCTATTACCCTAAACCATAAACTCTAAACTCTAAACCCTAATCCCTAAAGCTATAATTTTTTCCTAGGACCTTAATGAGATTTGGTTTCTTTGGGAAACCTCACCAAATTTTATTCAATTAATCCATGTCATTTTGTCCTAGGACCTTATTACATAGATCCCTTTAAGCCATCCTATCACCCTAAACTGTAAATCGATGTCTTAAGGGATCCTAATATGACATTTCTCAAGGGGATCAAAGAAGTTCTCAAAATTTGGTGAAGTTTCCTAAGGCAACCAAATTTAACAATAATAAGATCTTGCAAGATTATAATATGAATGAGATTTTATGAGAGGTTGGTTAGGCAAAAAAAGAGCTATCTCAATCAACTATTCCACAAGAAAATTTTGTTCACTAACTTGCAAGTCTATTATTCCAAGGGCCACCCAAACTTCACCCTAAACCATAAACCCTAAAGCATTCATTTTGTCCTAGGACCTCAAAATGAAATTTGGTTGCCTTGGGAAACTCCAACAAATTTATTCCCTTAAGAGATGTAATTTTGTCCTAATACCTCACTACTTAGATCCCCTTAAGCCATCCTATTACCCTAAACCCTAAACTCTAAACTCTAAACCCTAATCCCTAAAGCCATCATTTTGTCCTAGGACTTTAATAAAATTTGATTGCCTTGGGAAAATTCACCAAATTTTATTCACTTAAGCCATGTCATCTTGTCCTAGGACCTTACTACATAGATTCCCTTAAGCCATCATATTACCCTAAACCCTAAACCCTAAACCCTAAACCCTAAAGAATTCATTTTGTCCTAGGACCTTAATGAAATTTGATTTCCTTGGGAAAATTCACCAAATTTTATTCCCTTAAGCCATGTCATTTTGTATACAAAGATCCTAGGTTAAGCCATCATATATTAATACATAGATCCCCTTAAGCCATCCTATATTAATAGTTAATTGTTTTTTCATTCAAGTAATATGCCTTAGACATAAATGAGGCTCACACATTTTATCATTTGTATTCAATTAGGCCATTTATATTGAATGGTTTAAGGGTATTTCCTAAACATGTATCTTACATTTTGAAATTACAAATCTAATGTAGGTTCACTTATATCTTAGAGATCATGGATCAATTCAATAATTTCCATAATCCACCTCCACGCCCTCCATCTCCACCACCTTCACCTCCACCTCCACACACTCTACCTCATAACCCCCCACCTCCACCACGTAAAATCAATGGTACTCGCTTGCAAGCACGGATCGATGTTGATGTTGGAACCATTCAGGATCAAATCAACATTATTCAAAATGAAGACTGTATCGCACCACCTTTGAGGCTTTTTGCATCTAGGATGCAAAATGTTGTTGATGTTGTTAGGGCTATGGAAGGGATTGTATATGAGCATCGAAGATAGATAGAGGAGAGGAGAAAGTTTGATTCTGAAAAGGAAAACACAAAGAAATGAAGAGATGCAGTAGAGAGCTACAACACTTTATAAATTGAGACAATGATCTTATAGTTATGAATTTGGTTCGATGGATATTTTGTGTGATGAATTTGTGAATTTGGTTGGATGGATATTTTGAGTGATGAATTTATGAATTTGGTTGGATGGATATTTTTAGTGATGAATTTATGAATTTGGTTGGATGGATATATTTTAGTGTTGAATATATGAATACAATAACTTATAATGATGAATTTATAATAGTATATATTTTATGACTATCTACTATCATGATTTCTCCCATTGGAAAAATGTAATTTATAAATGCGTTAGACATAAATGTGCTTTTTGGTAATGTTTCACTTGTTTATTTTTTAGCATGTACATGTATTAAAATTACATAGTTCTAGATCTTAAATTTTGAAATTTTTATAAACACATAGTTTAGTTGAATGATATATATGCATGCATCATGCATTGTATTTTTAAAATTTTAAATGTATGTACATCTTAAATTTTTTGAAATTTGTATGCACATCCTATTTAAACAAATTTGCATGTATGTTTAAAAATTAACTATTTCTTGTAATTTTGTAAATTTGTTAATTTTATATAATTTAATGCAGGTGAACACTTATATAGGTATCATGGATCAATTTGACATTGATATCATCAATCCACCACCTCAGCAACCTCCACCTCCACAATTTCCACCTCCACCCCCTCCACCTCCTCCTCCACCCCATCCACCTCATATCCCACCTCCATCATCTGCTAGATCAGATGAGGCTTATTTGTGAGCACGTATCAATGAACATGTGGCATCCATTCAAAACCAAATCAATGCTATGCAAAATAAAGCATTGATTCCACCACATGTGAGATGTTTTACATTTGCAATGTAAAATGTTGTCGATGCCATTAGGATTACCGATTCTGACTTAGATAGGCATCGATGAAATGGAGAGGAGATGGGACAATTTTATGCAGATGGTCTCTCATATAAACAAATTTTAAACCTAAAAATAAAAAAATCCCATCTATCCCCTTATTTTATCGACCCTAATACTTAGTAGCAGATTCCTGCCACTAAATCTAGAATATCCATGAGGTGGTGTATACATCCACAGATGAGTGCATATTTTTTGGGATTGATGTTATATGGTATTTGACAATCTACCACATGCTAATCTAGAAGTCTCATTATAGTTTTTGAGAAAACTATATGTAGAGTTTGTTATGGGGCGAAAGCACAATTATTTTGATTTTAAATCATTT
>CM021102.1:756895206-756912739 GCA_007115665.2 Sequoiadendron giganteum | reverse complement strand
TTTGATAAATACTTATATCCATAATTATTTATATTACAAAATAAATTTTGTCATGTTATATATTTTATAATGTTTTTGATGAGGAAAAATAGGTTTTGACAAGGACCTTGAACCCTAAGAGATTAACAAATAATTTCCTAAAACAGTCAAGCAACAGAGTAGCCAAGCTACAACAAACCATTTATTCAATAATAGTGTCACTGAACCATCAAAAAGAGGGCAAACCAAAATCAACTAGGCATCAACAAAAAAACCTCTCAAAGTAGTCAAATTATAGATTGAGAAACTAGAAAAAAAAGGTGTAAAACACCGACCAAACCTTGGTTTTCAAAAGAACCAAAAAAACCAAACACCACCTCAATAGGGGTTCTGCAAGTACAATCAAAAACTTCAAAGCATCATCCTCCTTTCTACTCCAATCCACCTAAATTTCCAACCCAACCTCCACTTTTAAAAGAGAGGGCACCCCTCTTTAGGTGAGGATGATAAGAAAACCCTTACCACCAAAACTACATCTCTTTAAGCCATACAGGCTCCACCTCAAAAGGAGAAAAATCCCCCTCAATAGGAAACAAAAACTAAATATTTTGATGGTTAGAAGCTTTAGTAGGAAGGGTTGACCTAACATCCCTTGGCAACACAAGCTTTAGGAGAACCAAGCAACAAAAACCCAAAGGTAAGACAACAACAAATCCTACCCAACAAACACAACAATACCCCACCATTTGCCACACCGCCACCACCAAAAGCTCCTTCAAAACAGAACCAACACAATCAATCACAAGCTCCAAGAAGCTTCCCATAACAATTTTCACCAAAACAACCCTTCCACCATTAACAGCCCTATGGGAAGATAAAAGAAACCCTTAAAGGAAAAATGAAGGGAGATGACCAATCCATTAAGCACCCCATCCTCCTTGACATGCTAGCTAAGAATAAAAGATAGACAAAACTCCAAACACACTCATGATTTAGGAAAACCATACCTTAAAGGGACTACACATCAGCCAAAGGAAAGCCTCCACAAAGAAAGACCCATAACAACAACCAAGGTAACAATAGTTTCTTCAGACATGAGCCAACCAACAACCACAAGCTCCTAATAGCTATCCAACTAGTGATAGAAAACCTTCCACCATCAACAAAATCCTCCACAAAGCAAGGCCTACAAAAGAAGACACCAAGGTAACAACAAAAATAACCACTCTAGACACGAGCACACCAACAACCATGAGCTCCAAGCAACAACCCATAACAACATCCGTAAAAAGCAACCCTACTATTGACAACAACCCTTCCAACATCAATAGTTCAATAGGGAGATAAGGGCAACCCTCACAAGAAAAAGAAGGGAACCAACCAATCCATTAAGCATCCCATCCTCCTTGACATTCCAATCAAGAATAAGAGAAAGAAAAAATTCCCAACATAGTCCTAACTCAAGAGAACCATATGTCACCTCCAGACAACAACAATAATGTCATTGCCAACAACAACCTAGAAAAACCATCAGCAACATCTCCCAGAGAGATGTCATCTGCTTCCTTGCCAACTCCAAAAAGCTTGTTGTGTGGAAGCACCACATGTAAAAACATCTGCCTAGTCTTCAGTATTAGCATCTCCCTCACCCTCTACACCCCTATTTTTTTTTCTTCAGCTTGCCATCATACTCTATATATTTTCTATTGTTATCATAATACCAAAAGATATTAAAACATTTAATAATTGTAAGATAAATTATTTTTCTTTGATTATATTATATAACATGTATAAGTTTTTTCTCATAATCTTGCTAAGATTGAATGAATAAATGGCCTCATCATGAGAATAAACTAAATTCATCATTGATCTTTGACTTGTTCTTTGATGTAAATAATTTTTTATATAAGAGTATAATTTCTCTTGTATAATTTGGAGTTAATTTGAGTTATTCTTTACATCTGTTCATTGAATTAAAATTCACGTTCTTGTTATTTCATTTAAAAATGTGCACTATTACATGTTTATAGAAGTACAAGATGCATGTCCAAAAAATAATATTTAAAGGAATGCAATAATAATTTGTATAAAATTTTATTTCTTATAAGTAGAGATTTACATTAGTCATGGTATTTACATAATTTTTTTTGGCTATAACTATTCATTTTATATTCTTAAAAAACTTCAGCATTTACTCATAAGAGTACAATTTGAAGCATCATGATTGTGTATAGTAATAGTGACAACAAAGAGGACACTCTAAAATTCTCACAAATTTCTCAAGGTACTAATGTCCAGTGTTTAGGTCACATGAATAAATCAATGACCTCTATGTATTTTCCTAAAAGAATTCAAAGGTGTAGCATATTAGCCAATTTAATTATATGTGAATTTATTATTAGTTTGATGTGATTTTTTAGATGTAATATTAGGTATTTCAATATTGTTAGCATAATAATGGTGATCACTTTAACTATTTTCCATATTTAATATTTTGGTATCCATATGTTTCACTATTTATTGTTTTCGATTAAGTAAGAAAGGATTTTGAAAGGGCCTTGATCCCTTTACAACAAAGGATTAAGAAAAAGGAACAAAAAGACCAAGAACAACTACTAGAGGAAAGAATAATAAGACATAGCTCTTGTTTCCAACAAAGTAGTGAGGAAGAATAGGCAACATAGCTATAAGAATAGAGCAAAACAACTCAACAAAATAGATTGGTCAACACATCAAACCACTCAAAAACAATAGGAAAGAACCACAACAATATAGTCCTATAGCAAGGGCAGAGCTTCCTGCAAAAGATGGAGAAGAAACAACCACCAAAGAGAACTTGTTCAACCCCTAGAACTAGAACCCAACAACATCGTCTTAGAGGGAAAATTAAACAAAACTCTAACCTTCTTAGGATTATGTTTCTTCTTATTATGCATAATTTTTTGAGAGGAATCAAAAACCAGAATTGAGATATTATGATCAGAATGGGGAGACTCACCTTTAGATTAATTGAACAAATGAGTAGTAGGTACTTTAGGTGAAGCATCCAAATCCAAGCTCGAAACATTATAATATTTAGTTAAACTATCCTTTTCTAGGAAGGGGGAAGCAGATGTCTCAACGAAGGAATCACTCACAACATTAGGATCAGCCTTGTCTAGAGACAACACAACAAAGTCCAAAGGAGGAAGAGCATCGGCCATAGAATTAATATTTGTCGACATAGAGGGAGAAGGAGGCCTTGAATCTTCATCTAAAGAAGTAGAGTCTATAGTAGGGAACACTGTTAATTGTTCACAAAGAGAATTCTTCCACTAGGTAGAGGAGGAAATAGGATGGGAGCTTCTAGAAAATTCATGAGCCAAGTGCCCAACAACAAAACAACGTCTACAGCGAAAAGGAATACCTTCATAATCCATCAATTGAGACCAAGACCATCCATTAATCTGCAACACTACCTCACCAGGTAAAGCCTTCAACAAATCTACCTCTACCAAAATCTGAGTAAAGGAGGTGAGTATAATTCTTGAAATCACTATCCACTTTCAAGAATCTACCAAGAGCATCACCAATTCCCTCATAAGTAGAGGAACACCATAACTATAAGGGAAGATAAGGTAATCTTACCCAAACATGCACAACATCTGAGGGTTCCTTCAGAGGGTTAAAAGAATTAAAACTGTCTGCCAGAATCAAAGAGAGTTTTCAACAAACACTATGATTTGAATGAAATTGATGTATTCAACTTCTTGTAGAATGAAAGAAGGAGCAACCTTCTTTAATATGAAAAACCTCTTGATCAAGATCCACAAGATTTGGAGATCAAGATCAATATCCACCTGAAGTGGAAAGGAGTGGAGTGCACAACTCAACAATCAGAACAACTAACTAGGCTTAAGTAAGCTAGGTGTGAATCAATGAGTATACCAACACCCCCCCTTAAGCATAGCTTAGGTGGGTAGAAGGAATGGGTCCCAACTACAAGCCAAAAGAGGATACCAAGTACATAGAAAAATCTCTAAAAACTAGAGTAAGATAGAAAACCTAGTGGGAAAAAACTATCCTCCAAAAAGAGAGAGAGAAAAAAGAAGAGAAGACTAGAAAGCCCCCACCCAAAGATGATCCAGTTGTTGTTGTAGACCACACCCCAAGAAGATATCATAGATGAATGAAATTTCTCTCAGTGAAAGGTTTGGTGAAGATGTCGACAACCTAGTCTGAAGATTGGCAAAATACTAAGTCAATGATCTGACTATGCATGAGCTCTCTAATGTAATGCATGTGAATCTCAATGTGTTTGGTTCACTGATGCTGAACTAGATTCCTGCATATGTGAATAGTACTTTGATTTCCACAATGAATGATTGTTGGTTTCCTGAAAGGAATACCAAACTTTATAAGAATACCCTGTAGCCAAATATACTTTGTAGTTACATTAACAACTCCCCTATACTCTGCCTCTGTAGATGACAAAGAAATAGTTGATTGCTTCTTGCTTGACCAACTGATAGGACCTGAACCAAGTGAGAAACTATAACCAGAAGTAGACTTGCAACTCTATGAATCACCAGTCCAATCTGAATCTGTGTAGCGAACAAGATCTATATATATGTATACCAACTCTCTAGTGAATCCCAAATCCAAGTGGCCCCTATAGGTAGTGAAGAATCCTCTTGGTTGCTTTGCAATGCAACTCATGAGGTTCTTGCATAAATTTGGAAACAATGCCTACTACATATGAAATATCTAGCCTAGTATGAGTCAAGTATATTAGACTCCCAACAAGTTGGCGATACAAAGTGGCATCAACGAATGGTGAAGTACAACAAGCCTCAAACTTGACCCATGGAAAGAAAGGAGTTGGAGATGGCTTACAAGAATTCATATGAAATCGTGAGAACAAATCAAGAGTATACTTGGGTTGTGCAAGAGTGATTCCCGAATCAGATTGTGTGATCTCAATTCCTAGGAAATAATGTAAAATACCCAAGTCAGTCATAGAAAATATGTGATGTAGAGTTGACTTCACTATTGCAATAAGAGATGAACAACTGGTTGTGATCAAGAGATCATCAACATATAAAATCAGTATCAATTGTGAATCATCTTGATGGAATAAATACACATTTGGATCAGAATGACACCTAGTGAAACCCGAAGCAAGCAAGAAGGAATCCATTTTGGCATACCAATCTCTAGGAGATTTTTTGAGACCATATAGGGATTTCTTTAGTTTGCATACTAAGAAAGAATCCTGAATATACCCATGTGGTTGTTCCATGTAGATTTCCTCATCTAGGTCTCCATGTAAAAATGCACTCTTAACATCCATCTGATGTACTTCCCATCCATATGAAGCACAATAGAAAGTGTGAGTCTAATTGAAGTCATCTTAGCAATAGGTGCAAAGGTTTCAGATTAATCAATACCTACAACTTGTGAAAAATTTTTTGCAACTAATCATGCTTTATACTTATCAATTGACCCATCTACTCCATACTTCAATATATCCATTTGATTTGAACTAGCTTCCTTCCCTTAGGAAGTGAAGTCAAATCCCAAGTGTGATTTCTAAGTAAGGAATTATATTCCTCATTCATAGTATTATCCCACTCAAGTATGCCTGATGCTTGTCTAAATATTTGTGGATTAGAAACCGAGGCAAGATAGACATGATGTCCCCCCTAAATATCTCTCAATGTGTCTATCAATTATTGAATTATGTGCTCCTAAATCTGCCATATCAAGTGAATGAGAAGGAGGTGAATCAAGTACAAATATACTAACCTCCAATTGAATCCTTGAACTTAATGAAGAGGAATCCTCATCACTACCCTCACTATCATATCTAGAAGAATCTAAATCAGGATCCTCCTGTGAATGATCTTAATCATCAAGGTCTAGTGAGCCGAAGTTGGAAATGTTAAGTGTAGAGTCATTGGGACTGTCATCAAACTTAACACTTCTCTCAATGAACAACTCATGTGTAGTAGGGTGGAGTAGGCGATAACCCTTAACACCATCTGGGTATCCAACAAAAATGCAAGGTTTGGATTGAGGATCCATAGTCTTGTCTTGCTCCTCTGGTATGTGTGCCATAGTTGGAGACCCAAAAACTCTAAAATGATCAATTGATGGTTGTGTTCCTTGCCAAGCTTCAAAGGGTGTTATGCCTTTCAATGCTTTATGAGGTACCCTATTTTGAATATAATATGCATATTTGACAGCTTCTGCCCAGAATTTTGGTTCAAGCTCTTTATGATGAATCATGTTGTTTTCCATTTTCTTTAGTGACTTGTTTTTGCGTTCTGCAACTCCATTTTGTTGGGGAGTGTAAGGAACTATATGTTGTAATTCAATCCCCTATGATGTGCAAAACTGCTCAAACCTATTGTTAACATACTCACACCCATTATTTGTTCTTAGAAGTTTGATCGATTTCTCATATTGCTTTTCAACTAAGGCTTTGAAATCTTGAAAGCATTCAAAGACTTCAGATATTTGCCTAAGGAAGAAAATCCAATTGTACCTTGAGAATTCATCAAGAAATGTAAGAAAATATCTTTCCTTAGTGAAGGATGGGTGTGGAAATGGTCCTAAAACATCACTATGAACAAGTTATAAGACTTGTGATGCCCTCCATGATTTACCTTTGTCAAACTTTTGTTATGGATGCTTGCCTAGTGCACAACCTTCACAAAGCCCTTTAGAAAATTTGACATTGGGCAACCCTATTACCATATTTTATTGATTGAGGTGTTTGAGATATCGATAGTTTAAGTGGCCAAATCGCTCATGACATAGCTTGCTTGTCTCCTCAGAATGAGTGAGCAAAGCTTTTGGAGGAGGACTTTGAGAAAAACTAGAAAAACTATATAGTCTTAATTGATGATCTTCTTTTCCTATTGCTATCAAATTTTTGCTATTTAATTCCTTAATTTCAACTTCATTTGGAGAAAATTCAACTATCATACCTTGGCCTAGATGAGTTATTTGATACACAAAAAGAAGATTATTTAATAGTGAAGGTACATTGAGAACTTTTTGGAATGTTCCACCTTCAACTTCAATAGACCCTCTTCCTTTAACCAATGTTGGAGTATCATCATCTAAGGTGATTGAAGACATGCCACATGATTCCAAATATGAGAACTCAACTTGTGATGATCCCATATGATGAGTAGCACCTAAATCTATTATCCAAGATGGTGATGAGGATGAAATAGTAACTAAAGCTTTTCCCTTTTCCTTCTCTTTTGCCTTTGATTTATCCTGATTTGATTAAGATGTGTTGAATGAATCTGGAACCCCTATGTTGTTCTTTTTGAGAAGATGAGTAAGGTGGTCTATTTGCTTCTTCATACACTAATGTTCTTCATGATTAGGATTTTTACAATAGGCACATTTAGGTAGCTCTTTCTTAAATTTCTTTTGCTTAGAGTCGCCTTCATTTTTATCAGCTTTGTTATCAACTTTGTAGTCTTTTTTATAATCCTTGTCCTTCTGATTCTATTGTTTCTTACCCTTAGAAGATTGATCTTTCTCATTTCCTGCAATGAGTGCTTGAGATTTTCTATTCTTCACATTTCCCTTTTGTATTAACTTATTTTGCTCCCTTGTTAGATCAAAAATGAAGTTATCAAGAGAAGGCATAGCCCATGAAGTTCCAAGAGCTCTCTTTGTAGAGTAGAAAGTAGATACAAAAATAGAGTATTCAAGACCTAACTTTGACAAAATTGATAGTATTAACTGATTTTCTTTCGTATCAATACCACATTCTTTAATTTGCAACCTTAAGAACTTGAACTTGGTAAAAAAATATTGAAGAGAAGTAAAGTTTCTTGGACTTAATGCTATGAGCTCATTTTCTAGCTCATGACCCCTAAATTCATCTATCTTGCCAAATAGATTATCAAGACCTTCCCAAATTTCATTGAGAGTTTTAAAGGATTGAATATGGAATAGTAATTCAGGTGATACATTAAGACATAAGAAGCCAAAAGCTTGATCTCTTTTGTTAAACCATTTTTCCTTATCCTTAACAGCAGTAGGTTCCTTTTCAAGATTTATTACTACCCTAAACAAGCCTCTATTCATGAGTGAAATTGACATTTGTATTTTTTAATCATGATAATTAAAATGTGTTAAGGGTTGAATAATAACATTAGAATCCATTTTTACCTTGGTTGCTAAATTGAGTACGGAAAGGAAGATGTTAAGAGCTTTGCATAAGCAAAATAAAAGGGACACAAAATCTCAAAAACCCCCTTGATTATGTTTGATTCCCCCCAATTTTGGCATTTTATATAAGGAGTGCATGTAAGGAAAAAAATATTGACAAATTCTTAACCAGTACAATTATTGCCTCCAACAAACAATTTTGTGACAAAATTTTTGAGTGGGAAAAAATAAGATTTTTTTGAGAAATTTTGACTGGTCCTCTCTGCACGCCTGCTTCAAACCCTCGACGACCCCAAATAGGGAAAGACGTATGAAGGAAGCGATGGGAGTTGGCGCCTATTCCTCTGCTGGTACGTGATGGGAGCTATTTTGAATTTTTGTTCCTTCACACCCAAGCCTGAGCTATCCGCACTGGTTTTTAGGGAAGAACCTGAAGAAACAGATGTGAATCACACTTTTCAAACAACAGATCGACTCCTTCCAAGAAGATCTGGCGTTCCCTCAACAAGCTCGATCTTGCTATTTTTTTCTGCGTGGTTGTTCAAGATGCCTTGCTCTAAGAAAAGCTCACGAATCTAACAATTCGAGCCCACGTTTCAAAGCTTGCAAAAAAAAAAACATCACTCGTCCAAAGAAAAAAATGCCTCTGTTGGAAGTATTTAGTTTGAATTTTCACTTCCGTCTGTGAGGCATCTTTTTCATATCCCACGGATTTTAGATGTTCGAAAAAGAAAAGAAAATAATAACAATGCAAAAAATCACCTTCAGATCTGAAGGAATCCTCCACCGCTCTCATACCATGAAATTTTTTGTCAGAATCAAAGAGAGTTTTCAACAAACACAATGATTTGAATACAATTGATGTATTCAGCTTCTTGTAGAATGAAAGAAGGAGCAACCTTCTTTAATAGGAAACACCTCTTGATCAAGATCCATCAGAAGTGGAAAGGAGTGGAGTGCACAACTCAACAATTAGGACAACTAACTAGACTTAAGTAAGTCAGGTGGGAATCAATGAATACACCAACAAGAATGAACCCAAGGCCTCATGGAGATGGGGTGAGAATCCCATTCCCACAAGTCATATAGTCTAAAGAAGCTTGTTTGTTATCAGGTGAACAAAACCCCATAGCAAAAAATCCCCTTGCAGATGGGTAAATCTCTATCGAACCTTCAACCAATGGAAACAGATGATTGGTGATCTAGAGATGCAAATCAGAGAGAGAATGCCACAAATGAAAAAACCTATAAATAAGAGCAGTCTTGAAGTAAAAATCAATATTTTTAGAAACTTCCTTACCAAGAGAAATTATAGGAGCAACATCTGCACACCATAGAGGGCATACAAATCCCTCCCCAGATCTGTTAGTTCACACTGCATCCACAAACAAGAGTTGGATAGAGCTATTATTGACCACAAAAGAGCCCACACCACACCCTACAAGGGGTTTCACGAAAACCTTAGCCACACCCACTAGATATCAAACCGCTAAAATGAGAGAAACATTTGCATTAAGGTCAATGAACAACTCAGAGCTAGGTGGAGATGGCAGGGACACCACGACAAGGCAGGAGGAAACTAGATCAAACTCATCCAAATTCTTGACTGGGCTCTTTCACTATTTATTGTTAGTAAAATGTGTAAACTCAATGGATCACAAAAATAGTAAAATGTGATAAAATTATAACCAATATGATTTTAAAAAGGTCAATGATGCAATTACTCTTATATGTTATTTATATATATATTTTTTAATTTTTCAAAATAGTCTATTTTAATGTGTATCAAAATAAATACAAATATAATTAAAATTTAAACTTCATATAAATATAAAAAAATATATTTAAATTAATATATTATTTAAATGGAATATATTTAAAGAATATGAACATATAATTATTTTATTAATATATTTTCAACATCACATATTTTTCACCTTATAAAAATAATGTCTATCATTATTAAATAACATTTGTTTCCTAAAGTCATTGGGGACAAATTTGGAGGGTTCAAGCCCTGGTGCTTGAGTTATCTCTCTGATTTTTTTTGTTTATGTGCTATTTTTTTTTAACCTCACATGCCATATTACATAAACCTATCATCTTACAAGCATATGGAATAGGCAAATTTTAAAATGAATAGTTTTTACTCTTCCATTAACTTGCACTGAAATACTAGCCCATTATTGCTTACATGAAAACACATTCATTTTCCATTATTATTGCCCTTGAAGTAAAGACTTGTCAAACATGGAATAGAATGAAAGTATGTCATACAAAAAATAAATTTATATATTTCAAAAAAAATTATCTATGACATAAGCAATGAAGTGCATATAAATAAATATAATTCGATTTAGATTTAATTAAATTTGTTTGGGGTTGATAAATTAGGTAAGTTTGTTTTTTATTTTAGAACAATAAACAAGAAGATAAAGATATCCAGTTTAATGGTTAAATAGTGAGTATTAAATAGAAAGATCTTAAAATCTATTTGATATATAACTTAGAATCAAAATATTTCTTCAAAATAAACACAAAGCTAAATGAGAAATGATATAAACATGTGAATTTCAGCTTACATAAAATAGATAAGAATAATTTACTTCCACAAAATAGAAAAATATATTATCCGATCCTTTTAATATACCAAAATAATTATGCCAACAAAATTATACAATTGTATTAGGATGGAGATAAGAACCTATCTATATAAAAACCTCCCCCAATTGTATTAGGAGGGAGGTAAGAACCTATGTATATAAAAATCTCCTCTTAAATCATGTTTAACACTAATAAATCATGACGGTTAACTATAAAAAAAATCATTTTCTTTTCTCCATTGTAATAGGTACAAAAATCCTATACTCATGATTAATTTAAGATAGGGTTTCATTGAATATTTTTTGAAATTTATATTTGAAACATAAGAATGTGTGTTGTATACTATAATTTTTTGTTGTTTCAACTAAATGGGAATAATGGATATAGTTGCTAATTTGGGGGGACTTTGACCCACATGGAGGGTGTCGGCCTCCTATGGAGGTCGCTGACCCCTTTGTGGACTTTGATTGACAAGGGGCCACAACCCCAATGGGAGCTAAGCTCCCATAGAATAACATGGTGACAAGACTTAAGGGCCATGTCCACCTATGTCTTTACATTTTTTTTCTTTTTCTTTTTTCTCTTTTCTTTTGAAAAAAATGCATTCCTTACGTTATAATATGAAAATTGTTCATATTATTTCAATAATAAATGGAAAAGAAGCACAAAATCCTCTACTAAGTGATTACTTTCTTTCATCACAAATATGGGTGAAAACCTCTACTCATAATTTATTTTCATGGTGAACATTTGGAACAAAGTACTCCATTAACCTTTAGTTTTAACACCTTCGTGCATTCCTTATTTTCACAATCAATACGTTTTTTCTATATTTATTTATTGTTTTTAAAAGAGAAAATAAGATAATGATTGTATATGAAAAATAATTTTATTTACCACCTTTTTCTTTTCTTTTGTAACTTTTTTATTTTTTCTTATTTAAATAAAAACACACACATATATAATTTGTTTATTCTTAAATTTTCAATTATAATATAAATACATTATTACTATATTTTTTTAAACAATTTTATTGCACTCCATTAACCTTTGGTTTTATAGCTTTTGTGCATTCCTTATTTTTGAGGAACATTACTTTTGATATATTTATGCATTCTTTCTAAAAGAGAAAATAAGATAATGATTATCTATGGAAAACAATTTTATTTATCAATTCTTTTTCTTTTTTTTACTTTTGACTTTTCAATTTTTGTTTTTTATTTTATTTTTAAATTTTGATTTTATCTTTTTATTTTTTAATTAAAATAAAAATATATATTTAATTTAATTTATTTATTCTTAAACGTTCAATTATAATTAAGTCAAGAAGCTTCTTACACTCACATTATGGATTGCAAAGCCTGAGTAAATTTTGACGTTGAAATAACTTGTAGCATACATATAAGGGAAAAATCAAAGTCTTAAAAAAAAGCACAGTTATGCAGCTTTAAAATGCTTTAAAGTAACTACTCCCATTAGAACCATTCTAAAACATGGCGCAGATTTTTCTCTACGAATATCTGGACAAGAAAGTGGATTTCTTCTTTTGGGCCACAAATGTTCTCAGCTGGTAGTTAGATAGGGCCACAGATGTTTTTGAATTGTGCAGGATCTATTACAAGCGGCCATGATATCTGTGAGCAGGAATCAAAAGATTTTTTATTATAGAAAGGAAAGGTTTATAACTAATATTTTCCTGATCTCTAATTGTGCTTTCTGGTTTCAGGAGTTGTTAGCTGCCAGTACTGAAACGACCACTACAACAATAGAATGGGCCATGGCAGAATTCATTCGCAACCCGCAGAAGTTAAACCGGCTCCGTTAGGAATTAGATGAAGTAGTTGGTTGCAATACAAGAGTGGAAGAATCTGATATAGATCGCCTGTTTGATCTCCATGCAGCCGTGAAGGAAATATTGCGATTGCATCCGGCCTTTCTAGTGATTCTCCCCCACAATCTCCTGTGATGGTGAACGTGTGGGCCATTGGGAGGGACCTTTCAATTTGGAAGAATCCTTTAGAATTTATGCCGGAGAAATTTTTGGAGGGAGAGAATAACAAGATAGAATACGGGGGGCAAAACTTTGAGCTAATTCCATTCGGATCTGGAAGAAGAATGTGTCTGACTGTTCCATTGGCAAGACGTATGATTCATTTTTGCTTTGGCTTCTTTACTTCATTCATTTGAAAAGAAACTTCTAGATCGGCTAAGATGTGAGCAGATGAACTTGACGAAGATAACGGACGAGTTGGGACTTACCTTCAAAGAGTTAAAGGCAATCCCTGCACCAGGTCTCCCACATCATGTTTATTAGTTGTTTCCGACATGTATTTTGCCTGTTATAATGCATGTTTAATCCATAAAGCGAGAACAGAGGAAAAAACACCCTGATGACGACTTTACTACTCCCAACATTCCTATTCCAATATCCACCTAAGGTTTACCATTCTGAATATCCCATGACAAGAATGCAATGAGTGATAGTGGGGTTTTGGCCTTTGAGCATCTTTTATTGCATCTCAGGTAACTTTGTTCTACAGTTAGCATGCCCATATCATAATTTGGTTTTACTAAATGAATTTATTATAAATTCATGAGAATGTTGTTATATATTAGGAAGAAAAAGGAATCAAATGAGTATTAGGAATGGTTTAGTTTACAATATAGCATAGACTGATCAGGAATTGATAGAAATTGGACCCTTGTCAAGATGGGCATCCTTTCTAAAAACCTAATCCCTTCACACGACTTTTTGCTATATTTCAAAGCATATTCAAGTAGACGGAGGTCGTTGGCATTCCAAAGAGTGTCAGCCAAAACAGGTATACTCCCAAACCCAATTGAGAGAGCAGAGCCAGCTGAACCTCTCACTCAAAGGAAGAGGCTCATAGACAAGGAAATGCCCTCTCCAACCACAGGGAAATACACATAAACCCAGAAACCCAAATACAAATGCATGGAAAAGATAGAGGATTAAGTTACTATTTCTGGATGGTTACTACAGTAAAAGTGGCGTTCCTTGGAGGGCTACTTGTGTTCCCTGCAAACTCATATTTTCATTCACGTTATTTGTTAGAAGGTTGCAAGACTGTTACGTTACAGTATTTTACAATAAATTGTATGTTTTGTCTATTTAGATACAATATGCAAATGAATCTAGCGAGAGAAAATGAAATCATCCTTAATAATTCCATGGTGCATAGATGTAGATCTTGTGTATGATCCATAAGCGTTTGTGTAAATAAAAGTTCTATATAAATGTTGCAATGTTGATATGATCTTTGCAGAAATTGGGTGGGATGTTTTTTGTTTTTGCTCTTGACTTTTTGAATTTTATTTTTTTGGTAATTTTAGGGATGGATGTATGTGGTCTCATAGAATGTAATGATTACTGGATATTGATTGCATGGGATGGAAACATAGATGCTTGCCCTATTTTTTGAAATGGTTCAAATAGGTATGCAATCAATCTATGTTACTTTTGTTTTTGTGCTATCTGCCTATAGCCATACAGGTTTGGTGGACCAAGGCTGCAAGTACTTCAATGCTATGACTAAAGATTATGGCATAACGTCCAAGATGGAGCACTATGCGTGCATAGCGAACCTTCTATCCCGGGCAAGCCATCTAGATGAGGCACTTGATTTTATTCAATAAATTCCTTTGGGAACCAGATGCTAGCATATGGGGAGCATTGCTAGCTGCATGCAGACTTTATTGCAATGTTGAACTAACAGAATATACTGCAGAACAACTTCTTTACTTAGAGCCTAAAAATCCAGCAAATAGAATACTTATATCCAACATCTATGATGTATCTAGTAGGTGGGATGATGTTGCAAGAGTAAGAGCAGAGATGAAAAATATGAGATCAAAAGGACGCCAGGATGTAGTTGGATTAGTGACATGAAACACAGATCCACACTTTTCTTGTAAATGACAGGTCACATCCACAATCAGAAAATATCTATGAAACACTAGAAGTCTTGAAATGGCTGATGCAAGATGCAGGATACAAATCATTGTGTGATAAAAAACACGAAACAAAATTTAACACATTTTTTCTAAAACTCATAGATTGAAAAATATAATAAAAAATAGTATATACTTTTGACATGTGATGACATTTGTTTAGATGTACAAAAAAATTAGTTCATTTTATAATAATCATAAATTTATATTTTATTCTATTAATGTACTGAATGTACAAAATTTATTTTGATAATGATTTATGTAATTGTTCATCATAAACATAATATTATACAAAATTAGGTGCATAAAATTTATATTTTGAAAATGACTTAGCAAATATTCATCATAAAGATAATATCATGCATAAAATAGCCTCCACGGGTAGTAGAGTTGGCTTGAGCAGTGGGTTTGCTCCCCATTGGTCTTGGGTTCGACTCCGCTCCTGGGTTTAAGAGGTGGGACTACTTGCGGGCAGTGGATCTCATCCATAGGGGAATAGTCTCGCCCTAGCTCGCCCCATGTACCCAAGATACAGATTACTGGGCCACTGGGCTGGGTCGTGGGGACACCCCTGTTGTAAAAAAAAAAATATATCATGCATAAAATTTATATTGAAAATGACTTCACAAGTGTTCTTCATTGACAAGTTTAGCCATACAAAGGTTAAGTAATAATAAAATATTAAAAAAAATTACTAAAAAGAAATTAGAGTTACACAATGGAAAAAAACCACCTTTTATTTTCTTTCGTTTTAGTTTTTTTTTTCTCAACTGCATTTCTTCAATATATATATTTTTTGTCCTAAAAAAGAAATTGCTTGCATGTACAAAGTTTTCTAAATTTTTCATTCAATATGTCATAGAAGAATATTTTTCAAAATTAAATAGATTTATTTTACATACAAAATTGGCTATATAAAACACATAGCTCGATGTGCTCTTCCTATCATCCAAACTTCCTGCCCAATTATTGTTCGTGTATCCAACCAACCCAAACTCTTTTTCTACTGTGTACAAAACATCATATCCTTTTGTGTCATTCACGTACCTCAGGATCCTCTTACCCGCTTGCCAATGGGTGTCTCTTGGAGTCTCCATAAATATGGAAATAAGACTCACTCCATGCATTATATCCGGCCTAGTTGCAGTCAAGTATATCAAACTTCCAACCAAACTTTTATACATGGTAAGATCCACATTGCTGCTGCAATCTTTCTTGCTCAACTTTAGACCTACGGTTGTTGGTGTTGGTGCAGGCTTGCTTTCAAGCATTCTAAACCTCTTCAAGATCTCATTTGCATATTTTTCTTGAGAGATAAATATACCATCATGCATTTGTTTTACTTCTATGCCTAGAAAATATCTCAAGAGACCTAAATCTATCATTTCAAACTCTCTTTTCATGGCCTCTTTAAAATCAACAATGAGGAAATCATCATCCCTAGTAAAAACTAAATCATCAACATACAAGACAACAATCAAAATATTACTGTTTTCTATCTTGATGTAAAGAGTGGGTTCACCATCGCTTTTGCTAAAGTCATTTCTCATTAAATATGAGTCAATCCTATTGTACCATGCCCGTGGAGCTTGCATCAGCCCACAAAGAGCCTTCAGGAGCCTATACACCTTGTGTTCTTGGCCTGGAACTTCATATCCAAAGGGTTGCTCCACATAAATTTCCTCTTTGAACACTTCATTAAGGAAGGCGGACTTCACGTCCATTTGAAACACCTTCCATTTGTCCTAGGCTGCAATTGCTATGACTACCCACATGGTCTCCATCCTTGCAACAGGGGAATACATCTCATCATAATATCTGCCAAACTGTTGTTTGTACCCCTTGACCACCAAACGTGCTTTGTGCCTCTCTATCCTTCCTTCGGCATTGCACTTGGTCTTATAGACCCATTTCACCCCAATAACTTGCTTGTTGGGAGGAAAATCAGTTAACTCCCATGTGTTGTTCCTCTCTATTGCATCTATCTCCTCATCCATGGCCTCACACCATTTCTCCTCTTTCAAAGCATCCTCAAAATAAATCGGATCACTATGAGAAAATAATGCAAAATTCATATTCTCATCAAAATCTTCATCATACCTTTCATCTTGGTAGATCTCCCTTAGACTCTTGGTCTTCTTTGGCATTAGGGAGGCAAGAGTGGGGTCTGAAATTTCACTACTGTTGTTGTTCTATTGAATTGGTAGGTTCAAGAGCTCTTGGGAGCTCTCAGGAGCCAATCTTTTGGTTGTCTCTAGCTACTTGCCTTTCTGTCTGCTCACTTCAGGAGCTCTCAGGAGCTATCGAGAGCTCTCTACTGCCAAGTCTCTAATTGACTATGACTATTTTCCTAACCATCTTCTAGCTTCAGGAGCTATTAGGAGTTGTCAGGTGCTCTCTCTAACAGAATTTTGTGGTAGTCTATTTAACTGCATGTTTGCTTCAAGAGCTCTCAGGAGCTATCGGGAACCGACTATTTTTACTGTTGCATGGTCTTGTTGATCTTCCTATTCATCTTCTTCATCTTCCTAAAATCTTGAGAGTTGTCGTGAGCTATTAGGATTTGTCAGTCCATCCCATGATTCATCCTCTAATAACTCCACATCTCTACTAATGATGATTTTCTTGGTGACCGGGTTATACAGCTTGTAGGTTTTGGAATCTTCACTGTAGCCCATGAAAATGCACTTTTCACCCTTGTCATCCAACTTCTTCCTCTTTTTTGTTGGCACAAGTGCATATGCCACACAACTAAACACTCTCAAGTGCTCAACTGTCCACTTGTGTTTCGTCCATG
>CM021102.1:756826860-756893069 GCA_007115665.2 Sequoiadendron giganteum | reverse complement strand
CAAGCTTCTTTTCAATATTCAGCTTTTGCTATCCTAGGAAAAATGGCCTATGTCAAGGTTGCTTCTATCAAACTCAATGCTTTAACATATTTCTTTCTTTGCTCCTTCAACTGGGTCTTTTGGTTATTTGTGAGAGCTACAAATGCGGTTGGGCCAGTGATATCCATAAACCCATTTATAAAAAAATCTCACAAATCATTGGCAACTATAATGGTCTTCATCTTCTTTGCCCATACATTATAGTTGTGTCCATTAAAGGACGGTGGCTACTACCAACTCTTTCCTTCATCTCTAGCCATGTCTCCTACATAAAAAACTCAATACCTAGAAGAAAAAAATGTTCTAACACACAACATAAATGGGGCCTATGGCTCTGATACCATGTAGGAATTTTAGAAACTAAATGCAAACACATAACTGCTATTTTATTTCCCAATCAGCTAGGAATGCACAAAATCAAAACGTAGAAGCACAAGGAGATATACAATCTTGTTTTCTATTCAACAAGCTAGAAATTACAATACAGAAAGGAAAGAACTTAAAACTCAGAAAATAAATTTAATCTACGAATTAAAAACTGTTGCGAACGTTGCTCAACCAGACTGTCAAACTTCAGGAGCTCCTGGGAGGTCACTGTTAAGAGCTACGTAGAGCTCGACCTAGAGGAATCATTGCTCACTTACAAACATATACAACTGTTGTTGTTTAGGAGCTTCTAGGAGCTCACACAAAATTTTCTTCACACAGACTGTTGTTGCAACAAACTTCTTCTTTTGACTAACTAAACTTGTTTCCTTCATTCCTTTTCTCCAAACAAACATTCCCTCTCAAAATTTGAAATTACCTACCACCATAAATTATAAATTCAAAATCAGTTACCACATTTAATTTTGGAACTATCAGGAGCTAAAGGGATGATCCCCCAAACAAGAAAAAGCTCTTGATGGGTAGGTGAGGGCTGCAGGGGGTCTAATGGATGAGCAGGAGGCGCAGGAGAACAATAAATTTCAGCATTTATATATGCATATCCATATGAAACCAGATGTATAATTGTCAATGTATTTATCCAATGACGAATATATATAAATATGCAAATACAATTCACATGTGTATATTTTGTGAATATATAGATAGCGCACATAATTGATTATTTCACATGTACATACATTTAAATATATACACACAAGCATATATGCCCAAAACACATACATTTGAATATATTTAGTCATGTGCATTATACATATACAATACTCAATAAATCTGGATATATGCATAAATCTTCACATGAACAAATTTATGAACCTCAAAGCATCCCATGATCTTTTCAAATTATTTTCTATCCTCAACTAATTTCACTGCCTTTCTTATTTATATTATTATAAGATTGAATACTATAAAAAATTTAATACCCTTTAGATATTCAACTAAAACATAATTTAATTTAATTTCTTTATTCCAGTTTCCATAGGCTCATCGGTCATTGAGGGGAGCTTGGTTTAGCCTCAGATTGTCCAGCCATGCCTTTTGAGTCCAAGACACTCCCTAATGGACTTTATCCTTTATTAGCTGCTTTATGGTAGTTGATGTTGATTCAATTGGTTCTTCTTGCCCAAGCCTTACTATATATATAAAGTTCGCATATAATTGCATTATTCAGCAATTCGTTGAGTACTGTAGTATGCGAAATCATTGTTATTTAAAAATGTGTGAATTCTGATTGCTATTAAAAGTACATTTGTACTTTTGTGTGTGTTTGTATTGGTGAACCAAACAATGCAATAAAAGTATATTTACCTTATGTCCGTATATGCGAAGGGTGATTTTGAAGCTCATGCGAGTGATTCAACGGCGGTAAACAGAGAGTGATAAAGAGAAAAAGAAAAAACATAAGATGGATATAGAGATCTCCTCAAATGTGATGAAAGAAGCACTTGCAAGATATTGTCATACGTCAAATCCCAATTTTTGAATGGTTGTGGACATTGTCTTAGTCTCCACACAATTAGGTGAGCTTAGCATCTCGGAAGAGGGTCCATTTTCTAGTTATGAAGCATGGACAGAAACCAGGCAGGCCACAGAGATGACTATCTATTAGGAAAATATAAGAAAAGCACATAGATGTGCACCATGGTTGCAAAAGAAACATTAATAGAATATTGATAAAAGTCAGATCCCAGTTTTTAAACTGAGAGTGAACATGGTATTCACAAAATTATGTTTTGAAGATTATGTTTATAGTGTTTCATCTCTGTGAGCATCATTTAGATGTAATTAGTATTAAGTGGATCATTTATTATCATGAGAGATGGGTTTTTGTGAACCACACTCATGAAACATGGATCAATGAGTTTGACTAATAAAACTACATGGTTGAATCTTGATAGCAATATCACAATTTGACATGCAGTGAAAATACCTCCACCTTGTCAATTGAGGAGCTAAGGGAGCTCTATAATGAATGGTTCATAAGGCACAACACTTTCTGAAGGTTTTGCAAATGGGGTTGCAAGATAAATGGGCTTAATCTTGGGAAAAACCTATGGTGAAGTGTGCTTGAGCTGGAGGGTTGGGCTTAACCAGCATACTCTAAGCATTGACCACTTAGGTGGCTGGTGTGGGCTCTCTAGAACTTTTGTTTGCTCTTCTATTTTTCGTTGCACTTCGTTGTCTCTCCTCTATCTCTTCATGTGACATTCACTACTACAGTTAAGTTCAAATTCAATTTTGAATCTCTCTCACCCATTCCATTAAAAAGTAGCCTGCACATTTCCACTTCAATATAATGTTTTCTCGTTTTGTGATGCATATGGAGCGGGGCTAATAGATCACATACAGATAATTTTGTTGGTATTCACTTTCCCTCACAAATGCTTTGGCATTGCATGGATTAAATTCCGCTTCCACTTCATCAAAGTAGCTATCTACTAACCAAACGCTTCTTGAAGTTTACTGAGTTTGTCTATAATTTAGAAGAATCTAGGATCATCATTGTGGTGCATCTCCAATTTCTAATTCGACTAATATTTAAGCTTCTTATTTTTCTCCTCTCGCTTAATATTGTAATGTTGGCGTTGTAACTCTACTCATGCACAAAAAGAGATTTGAAGTTTCCTATCGTCTCCTATTGTGGAAAATTTGGCAAAACAAATTTTTATATCCGAAAACATTGTAAAAACCTTGTAAATGCAATACATTAAATCATTCTATGATATTTATTTTCCTGTAGATTAAACTTTGGTAGCTAACTTCAGTTAGGGTTTAATTGGAAACATCTTATATTGGCAAATTTTGAAAAACCATAGTTGTATGTTGATGAAAAGAGAAATGTATATTAATGAGGAGGAAAAGATTAAAATAAGAAAGCAGCCCACAAATTCAATCCAAACAACTTGGAGTGCATGTCCACCATCCACGACAATATTTTTTTGACTAGAAACTTGCATAACTTAGGGATTTTTGAAACTTTCCTAGATACCATCTATCAAAAAAATTGGTGTCCCAAGGAAATTATATAAAATCTCATTTTACTCTCAAATATTTAATTTCTTTTTGTATTTAAGAAAAAAAATTTAAAAAAATTTATTGTCTATTTTACATGTTTTTGGAGTGTTCTTTTAGTTCGCATCTTGTAAAGCAATATGTACACGTTTGTAAAAGAAAATAAACTTTCTTTAGGCATTAATTTGGATTGATTAAGTAAAATATGCATTTAATTAAGTGTAAATTAGTTTGATTAATCAATTCTATTTTAGACTTAATAAATTAGATTAATTTTAATAGTTATTCAAAAAAATGTAATTGTGAGGGTTTTTAGCTCTAATTATAGTTATGGTTAACTTGATTTATCTTCACTTTTTCTTTTCTCTTTTAATCTAAAGTTTGAAAGCATTCAAGAATATGTTTGAGGGATTTCTCTTATTGTTAGAAATGGACATGTTCTCCTAGGTCAACTCCCTCTCTTAAAATGAGTAAACAATAGAAGAAATCATTCTTGAGTCATTCCCCTAAGATGATTTTGCAGATCTAGATTCTTTTTATTACACCAATTGAAGCATCTTCTTTCCTAAATGTGAATAAGAAGCACTTGGATGATTAACCAAATTCAACTAAATTTTTTTAAATACATAACTATATGGCAATTAATTACATGAATACATTTTTGTTTGGTTCAATGGCTCTAAGAAGGAAAGTGAAGTGTAGGATTGAAAAAAAATTGAGTTAAAGTTGAGTTACAATTCAAAAGTTGTGAAAAAAATAGTAGAGAGATATATTTTGTCCATCAAGACAAAAAGATTAAAAAAAATAATGAAATATTTATGGATTAGTACATAGATAGGCATAATGCATGAAGAATACATGGGGTGTGGATCAGTTTTGATAAGGTATGGATAAAGGATGTGGGAATGTGTAAAAGTGGAGTTGAAGCAACATGGGGGGAAAAGCTTGACTTCACACAAGACTATGACATTTTTCAATGTGTATATGTATAAATACATTCTCTTAAAATGGACAAAAAATCTAAATGGGAAATGACATTAGTATACAAATTTCATCATTACAACTTTACATAGATAATCTAGGCTAATCAAATCAATGTAAGAAATGAATATAAAATTAATTTACATGCAATTAGGGAACAATGATGAAGAATAAATGTTGAAATTTGGTAGAATCCAATTATCAATGCTTTGATGGGTAAGAATCAATTGTGACCTATGGGAATAATTTGACTAATTTTTTTTGTTGAGATCTCTTCATCTTCCTTGTGTCAAACTATCAAGGTGGTGATTACAAACACCCCTAAGGAGATTTCTAGATCACTACAATCAAGTTATATCATAGAAAAAATGCACAACCATATTTAAATGGCCTAAATATAGTTGTCCCAAAATCCAAAATGATAATAAGTGCATATTTAATGTCTTAAAATACTAAGACACAATAATAGTTTATAGAAAACATGTGCCAAGTCAACCCCTAATGGCTAGTAGAAAAGGGTCATAGCCTAGAAATTTGTATTTAAAATTTAAAAGTTTGTGCTTAACCTCAAGCCACTTAAGATTGACCTAAAACAAAAATGTATAAGTTTTGAGGCAATAAATGAATGGTGTGGACATGATTTTGAATGTAGGCTAATAAAAATTGTGTAAATAGTGAATATATGACAATGCATAAATAAGGATGGGATAAGGTTGAATCCATTGAAATGGTTATAAATGAATATAAAATGGATTGGATTAAGCATAGAATAATAAGCCAAATTTGTCACTAAATTAAGACATTCCATCAAAATACCCCATAACTATATGGGAATCAGTAGGGGTATACAAATTTCACCATTAGATTTAGCCCCCAATTTGAGGTGAATGTGAATTTAATATCATTAGGTATTTGGAGCATATTTCCTACTAAATTCTTCTTTTACAATATGTATTTCATTACATTTACTCACTAAATCCATTTAAGAAGGAAAACTCTTTCTTCCTAGTGAGATTTTCCAAAACCTTATTGATGGAGGCTAAGGGGAATTAATCTCTTGAACTAGATTTATCTAGCTGTTTTTAGCTTACATACATTTCTACTTAATATTTTTCTTTAAAATAATCACTAGTGGAGAAACTAACCGGCTATCTGAGATTGGTATATGAATCCTACTTCTAAAATGTTTCCAATATGAATTTTGATTATATCTTAAAGTAAAGTGTTAGGTTTAAAATTCATTAGGGTTGTCTCACAAGTATCAAATTTTCTATATATATGATGGGTACATATGTTAAGTCAGATTCTCATCATAACAATGTGTTCCCAAGTAAATTCTTTTGAGAGTGCTTACAACATATAATGTAGTTTCTATTCCCACTTATCTATTAGGGAATTATTAATCTTTAGTGGTTCACCTAATTCAATCATGATTTATTTAGTGAGATCTTAAGGATAGTGTTTTATATTACCTTAGTAGCATGCTTAATTGGAAATTTGGTGAAGATATGGCATGTGATTTGTTTTTAATTTAACGAAAATAATATTCTCTAAGGGACAATGAAATGCTTCGAGAAAGTTTTACTAGTTAGTTTGATCAAATTAAACAAGGCTTTATTAGATGATTATTTGGTTGTTATATTCTTCCTCGTAATTGTCAAAATCATCTTCAGGCTCTTCTACATTTTATTTTATTTTGATGACCATTAAGTAGGAAATTCTCTTGATTTTATAATTTGTGTTTGGTACATCTACCCATAAATGATTATCAAATTCTAAGGAAGGTCTTACAAGTGGGCATATAAATGAAATATCATTGATTCCATTAAATATGGTCATTTTTCTTGGTTTATAGTCAATGAAGGCAACTAAGTTGTAGCTAGATAGAGTCTTCTTAGGATCAATGGGTATCCATTCTTTGAGGTTCATGACTAGATTACCATGAAAATAATAAAATATTTCTAGGATTCTATATTAACTAGGACATCTTTAATGATACCCTTTATCTTAGCTATCAAATGTTTATCCATTTTTAAAATGGTGCAATTTGGCTACATAAGTTAGTTAAGGATAATACTCTCAACATGTTAGATATCGTGATATTGATGGCAACAACCAAATCCACAAAGATGTTTGATGTTTTGTGCTACCAATTGAAGTTATGATTGCAAGGCTCCCTAGGTCACCATATTTTAGGTGGATAAATTTACCATCTAGGAGGTTAGCTAGCTTACCATCTACTTAAACTATTTTAAGATATTTCTTATTTTCTCAAAAGTCTTGAGATACAAAATTATTTAATGTTTTTATTTTTCTCTATAACATCTCATATAGCCTATAACAATGGGATTTCAAATTTTAATTATTTGATCTCTTGTAATAGATTAGATTTATACGCATGTAAAGGTTATATATGCAAATTTTTATTTTAATCAATTAGGGAATTGTGCAAATAGAGATACATTTGGACTATTATGTAAAATAAACTTATTTTGTTTCTGTATTTTTTTTAAGAGAAAGCTATATCTCCTCCTCATTAGAGATTTAAATAATGGTATGGGAGGAGGATTTTTTCATAAGTGAAGCGAAATATTTTCATAGTATATTCTATTTATTCTAGCTATGTTCTCCTAATTTGTGTTATAGAAAGATGTAGTTTGTATTTTTTTTTAAGAATAGTCACAAGTTAGGTAGGTACTTATTATTGATTTACCTATTTATATTGAGGAAATTGTTGTATGTTAGAGGGCCTAGGATGTAAATCTTGTTGCTAGTCTAAAAAAATTCTATCCTTGGAATGGTTGGTTTTATGTCCACTAGGGCATCCATTGTTCAAGCATGTGCCAATACTAATGTTCACTAGTTATTCCAATCTTAAGGAATCCATGAATATGGTCCCCACTATTGTGTAGGCTATGGGACTAGCCATAGAACTACCCACTAATTGATAGATAAATTCTTGGTGGCATGTAGGAAAAAATAATTTGTATATTAATTATAAGAGAAATTATTCCCCTATCTCTAGCATATTTAATTGATTTATTCCTCTAGTTGGGCACCCTTGTTCATGTTATTCTTGATTTTAGGTATCAACTCGCATCAATTAGTAACATTATTTTGTCAAAAATATTGTCAAATTTATATTTTATCAAGGGGGAAATCACTTTGTGCATACTTACTTATGCATCTAGACTACTAGATGGAAAAAAGTTCATTTGTTCTATCCTTTTCTTGAATTTTTTTCATCTATTGTGGTGTTCAATGAACCAATATTATTATTTTAAAATTTATAAAATCATCTATTAATTGCCTTGTCTTATTGTGTCCTTTTATACTCTTGGCTTTCCTAATTTTGGCCCTAAAGCACAAACAATTTTTATATATTTTAGAAAAATTTATGATTCCAAGTGTGACCACCTCCCTTCTCCCATAAGATCTAAAGCTTATTAGAACTCATCCTACACAACTTAGATAAATATGGTTTAGTTAGTTTTGTGTCTCATATATTTCCATAACAATGGTAAACATGTTGGTATGTGGCGACTGATCATTCTATACTATACACTCTTCATGTATCCTGAAAAAGGAAAAAATCACAAAAAGGGAAAAGACACAAAAAGAGAAAAAACCCCGATTTTGTATAACCCTAATTTATAAAGGGTTTAGGATAGAGTTACAGTATCATAAGAAACAGGCGATTATTCATGATATTGTAATAGGGTTTTACACTGGTTAATGAAATCATTGGATGGCTGCAGTTTGGTGGATGTAGCCCACATTGGGTGAACCACATTAAATTCTCTGTGTTATTTTTCTATGTGTTTTATTTCTGGTTTATTTGATAAAATCTGCATTTAGCTTTTAGATATCTGCCATTGAAATCCTAACAAGTGGTATTAGAGCGGGTTGTTTTCGATTATCGTTTGCAAGAAAGTCTCACGGTTGAGTGGGAGTCTCACAGTTAAGTGGGAGTAATGGCAGACAAGGGTAAGTTGAAGGTTGATAAGTTCAATGGGAAAAACTATCAGTTATGGAAGATGCAGATGGAGGATTATCTCTATCAAAAGGATTTGTGGCAGCCATTGGAAGGGAAAAACAAGAAACCTACAACAATGTCAGATGAGGACTGGGATATTTTGGACAGAAAGGCACTTGGCAGTATTCGCTTATGACTGGCACAATCGGTGGCATTCAATATTACAACAGTAAAGACATCTCTAGAGTTGATGGAAACCCTAGCAAAGTTGTATGAAAAGCCTTCCACTTCAAATAAGGTATTTCTTATGAAGCGTTTATTTAATATGAAAATGGTAGAAGGTGGATCAGATACTGATCATTTAAATGAGTTCAATACAGTTACTAGTCAATTAACTTCTATAAAAGTAAACTTTGATGAAGAAGTTAGGGCTCTTTTGATTCTGTGTTCTTTGCCTGAAAGCTGGAATAGCTTGGTAATCGTTGTTAGCAATTCTGTTTCTGGTTCAAATACATTGAAATTTGATGATGTTGTTGGTGTTATTTTGAGCGAGGAAATTCGTAGGAAAAGCTCAGGTGGAACATCCACATCAGGCAGTGTTTTGAATGCAAAAAGTAGGGGCAGAACAAATGAGAGACGAAACAATTTTGGGAGTCGTGGGAAGTCATGAGGAAAATCAAGGGACAAAAGGTCCCAATCTAGAGACAAGAGGGATTGCTAGAACTATGGTAAGCTAGGGCATGTAAAGAAAGATTGTTGGTCTCGAAAAAATAAAGAAGGAGACAAACAGGAAGGAAATAAAGAGGCAAATGTGGTAAGTAATAAATCTGATGAGGATGCTTTGATTCTTTCTCTTGACAATGCTGATGATTCTTGGGTGTTAGATTCAGGGGCTTCATTTCATGCTACACCCCATATAAATTATTTTCTTGATTATGTCCAAGGGGATTTTGGGCTGGTTTATTTGGGAGATAATGAACCTTGTTAGATTGTTGGAAAGGGAAGAATCAAGATTAAGTTGTAGTATGGGAATCATTGGCTACTACATGAGGTAAGGCACGTTCCAAAGCTAAAAAGAAATTTAATTTCTGCAGGGCAACTAGATGATGAAGGTTGTGTTGTTACATTTAGTGATAAAAATTGGAAGGTTACAAAAGGTACCTTAGTGGTAGAAAAAGGTGTGAAAGTAGGCACCTTACATCTTTGTACAGGTCATATTGTTCCTTCTACTTTAGCTATTGCAAATGAAAATCAATGTTCAGGAACGGTTGTTGTAGTTCAGCAAGAAGAAAATCAGATAGTTGCTGCAAATTCTGAATCAGCACTATGGCATAACAGACTTGGGCATATGAGTGCAAAAGGTATGGAAGTACTTCATTCAAAGAATGTTTTACCAAGTCTAAAATGTGTTAATATGGAGTTCTATGAAAGTTGTGTTTATGGAAAACAAAAGAGAGTTAGTTTTCTCAAGGATGGGAAACAAAAGAAAGATGAGAAATTGGAGCTTGTGCATACGGATGTTTGGGGACCAGCTCAAGTATCTTCTCTCGGTGGCTCTCATTATTATGTCACATTCATTGATGATGCAACTAGGAAGGTATGGATTTATTTCATTAGGCAGAAATCTAATGTATTTGAAACTTTTAAAAAATGGAGAAGCTTGGTTGAGAATGAGACAAGTAAAAAGTTGAAATGTCTTAGATCTGATAATGGTGGTGAGTATTGTAGTAAAGAGTTTGAAGATTATTGTTCCTCTAATGGTATTCGTAGGCAGAAAACGGTTCCAAGGACTCCACAGGAAATGGAGTGGCTGAGCATATGAACAAAACAATAATGGAGCGTGCACGAACTATGAGATTGCATGTTGGGTTGTCTTTAAAAATGTGGGTAGAGGTTGTAAATACTACTATTTATTTAATTAATAGAGGCCCATCTAATCCTTTGGGTTGTGGTATTCTAGAGGAAGCATGGAAAGGTAAGAAGGTGAGTTATTCTTTTATAAAAACCTTCGGTTGTGAAGCATTTGCACATATAGATTTTGAAAATAGAACCAAGCTTGATGCAAAATCAAAGAAATGTATATTTGTTGGATATGGCATAGATGAATTTGGTTATAGGCTTTGGTATTTTGAAAATAAGAAAATTGTGAGAAGCAGGGATGTCATATTCAATGAGAAAATGTTGTACAAAGATCTATTGCAGCAGCATGATAAGAAAGAACAGGATTATGCAGTGTTGGATGATATTACAAACACCAATGTTCTAGTGGTTCCTCATGCTCCGCAACAATAGCAACAAGAAATACCACAAACTCTAGTGAATGTTAGGCGATCTTCAAGGTTAAGTAGACCTCCAGAAAAAATTTCTCCCTCTTTGTACTCTATTCTATTAACTGATGCTAGTGAACCAGAATGTTATCATGAAGCTATGCAGGTGGATACCAAGGTTCAGTGGGAGCATGGAATGGAAGAAGAAATGGACTCCTTGCTGAAAAATCAGACTTGGGAATTATGCAAGTTGCCTGCAGGTAAAAAGGTTTTAGCAAACAAATGGGTTTATAGGATGAAAGAGGAGGATGGAGGTAAGAAAAGATTTAAATCTAGATTAGTTGTAAAGGGATTTGCACATAAACAGGGTATTGATTTTGATGAAATATTTTCTCCAGTTGTTAAAATGACCTCTATTCGTACTATGTTAAATATTGTGGTTGTTGAAGATTTGCATTTAGAATAGCTTGATGTTAAAACTGCCTTTCTCCATGGTGATTTGGTAGAATAAATTTATATGGAACAGCCACAAGGATTTGAGGTCAAAGGTAAGGAGAAACTAGTGTGCAGATTGAAGAAAAGCTTATATGGCTTGAAGCAAGCACCTCGACAATGGTATCTTAAATTTGATAGTTTTATGGCTGAGCAAGGTTACAACAGGTGTAATTCAGACCATTGTGTTTATTTTAAGATGCTAGGTGAAAATAGCTACATTATTTTATGTTTATATGTTGATGATATGCTTGTAGCGGGGTCTAACATAGATCACATAAAGGAGTTAAAACAACAGTTAGCAAATTCATTTGCTATGAAGGATTTGGGGGCAGCAAAACAAATCCTTGGTATGAGGGTTGATGCAAGAAGTTGGGTCCACAAAAAGCTCAAAAAGTGGAAGTGTTTTTGTTGTTTTTCATAATTTGTCACACTTGGACTGAAAATTTGAGGCACTTACACAATGAATTTTAAAAAAAATCAGTAATATGAAAGTTTGAATTTTGAATCTAGTTTCTAAATATGTAAATTATTCAAAAACCCAAATTGTAGAAATTAAATTTTGATAGGGATCTATAAAAATCACTTTTTAAAAGTCCCTGTTTTTTTACCATACCATGCACGTGTACGGACACCACTTTTTGACCCAAATAAAAGTATTTTGATAATTCCTTTTGAGGAAAGAGAGCTAACAACATGAAGATTGATGAGGAATTTTTTTTGTAATTTTTTGTTGAATATTTTTTTTTTATTAAATTTTTATTGGCCTTAATTGTTGTTTTTAAAAATCAACGTGTACGGACAACATAATTTGACCTAAACTAAACATTTTTTGAAACTTTTTTTTTTCATTCTGTAAAGAATTGTCTAAAGATTGATGTCATATAATTTTTTTTACAAGAAACTTCACCAAAGAAAAGTTATTAAAAAACAAAAAAAGTCTGATATTTCATGTTTAAGGACTAGTTTGCTTTGGAATTAACTTAAAAATATCAAATATAATCCAATATTAATAAAAATTATATATTTGGAAACTAGAAATCGTGTTCTGTAATGGGTTTTAATTTTATAGATTGATTCAAAAAAAAAGTCCATCAACCATATTGTCAAAGATGGACATTCTTCTTCAATCTGCCTTAGTTTTTTAGTTGCAGGTCAAAGGCTAAGGCTCGGATTGCCAAGCCTTTCCCGAGCCTAAAACCAAGGCTACAAGTGGGTTGGAGATTCAAGTTTTTAATAACGCGTATACGTTTTTAAAAATGCGTACGTGTTACAAAACGCATATGCGCTCTTTATTTGTTTGATTATTTTTTAAAAAAAATATTTTTTAGAAACACGTACGCATTTCTAAAAAACATTTTTTTAAAAATAAATTATTTGTATGCACTCAAAAATGCGTACATGTTTTTTTAGGCTCGGGTATCCAATGCATAACGCATACGCGTTTTTTAATAACACGTACGCGTTTTTAATAACGCATACGCGTTTTCTACGAGATTTTTTTTTTTGGCCGAAACTTCCCCTCTTCGTGGACCCAACTTCTTGCACTTACCCATGAAGATTACAAGAGATAGGAAAAAAAGGAAATTGTTTTTATCCTAGGTTGATTATGTTAAAAAGGTGTTGCAGAGATTTCATATGGAGAATGCAAAAGTTGTCAGCACACCTTTGCCCAGTCATGTAAAATTGACTAAGGATATGTGTCCAAAGACACAAGAGGAGGAAGAAAAAATGTCCAAGGTACCATATGCTTCAGCTGTAGGTAGTTTAATGTATGCCATGGTATGCACAAGACCAGATACTGCACATGTTGTAGGAGTTGTTAGCCGGTATATGAGTAATCCAGGAATTGAGCATTGGAATGCAGTGAAATGGATTCTTAGGTATTTGAGAGGTACACCAGATAAACATTTATGTTTTGAGGGCTCTAATATAGATTTAAAAGGCTATATTGACTCAGATCTGGTAGGGGATATTGATACCAAGCGGAGTACCACATGTTATGTATTTACCTTTGGTGGGACAGCAGTAAGTTGGATATCTCGATTGCAAAAGGTGGTTGCTTTATCCACCATAGAGGCAGAGTATGTGGCTGCAACAGAGGCAACAAAGGAGATGATATGGATGCAATTTTTCATGGAAGAGTTGGGAAAACAATAGGCTGAAAATTACTTGTTCATAGACAGCCAGAGTGCTATACATCTTGCAAAGAATTTTGCTTTGCACTCTAAAACCAAACACATACAGTTGAGGTATCATTTCATTCGGTCAGTGTTGGAGGATGGACTGGTAAAGCTAGAAAAGATACATACAGATGTAAATCTAGTGGATATGCTTACTAAGGCAGTGATAAGGGAGAAGCTGAGCTCCTCTTCAGCTTCGGTTGGCCTTCAAGATTGAATTAAAGCTTAAGAAAGTAGCAGGGTCCAAGGTGCTTATTTCCAGTGGGAGCTGTAAGTGCAACAGTGTCGTCCAGGTTCAGTCTCCAAGTGGGAGATTGTTGGTATGTGGTGACTGATCATTCTATACTATACACTCTTCATGTATCCTCGACGGTAGCCCCCGAGAAAAAATTTTGTCCTACTTTTTCGCGAAATTATTGAAAAAAGGGAAAAATCACAAAAAGGGAAAAAACCCCAATTTTGTATAACCCTAATTTATAAAGGGTTTAGGATAGAGTTACAGTATCATAAGAAATAGGCAATTATTAACGATATTGTAATAGGGTTTTAGATTGGTTAATGAAATCATTGGATCGCTGGGGTTTGGTGGATGTAGCCCACATTGGGTGAACCACGTTAAATTCTTTGTGTTATTTTTCTGTGTGCTTTATTTCTGAGTTAGTAACGCACCTACTTAGAGGCTTAGAATGAGAATGAAATCATAAAAGATTTCAATTATAATGTCCCAACTTGAAGTGTTTCTTTATTCCTTGCAATGGATGATATCTTATTGAAAGGTCATCCAAACCTTTGATGAATGTTGCCCATTTGCACTTTGGAGGAATTAGTCTGTGTATAGAATTGCTCTTGCTTAAGGAATATCACATGAGCATGTTTAGGATTACCCTCTTGGGTCTCACAGAGCTCAAATTGAAGAAGTAGGGGCCTTAGAAACCTTACTTAGGTGTTGGCCAATCCTTACCCTTACTAATTATTGAATTATGGAAAATTCATAGGTGAGGGGTGAGATCAAGTTTGGTTCATAAAAAATACCAACAGACTCCATTAATGGAAATTTGAGAATCCTCTTCAATTTCAACCTCTTAGATCCCTTTGTTTACACAAAGTGTTATGCCTGCAGTGAATGATATAAATTTTTCAAAAAATAGAGTTTGTATGCCCAAGATATACCTGATGTTGTAAAAGATGCAAAAAAAGGCTAATTTGGTCCTCAAGCTAATCTAGGGGCTTAAAAAGCCCTTGGTCACATGGAGGACTAGGGGGATGGTGACTTAGATCTAGGTAGAGACCTTGGTCATCAACATGACCATAGGCTAGGGTTGAATGGCCTCAAAGGGGTTGGGCAGTAGCAAAAGGTCACAAATGTGACCAAGTCCTTCGCATCTAGAAGCTCATGAGGGTTGAAACTAGGTGCAACAACACATTTTGGTAGTGGACTACCATTAGTGGGGGAATGTGGTGGTTGCCACCCAAAATAGGTGGTGTTCTTTTTAAAGCGTTCCATTTTATTTTTTATTAAAAAAAGAGTTTGTACAATTCCGTAGAGGGGTGTACCAGGGCCCATGGGGAGAACCAAATTTAAGAGTAGATGTATGCCCCCTGATTTTTCTTTATAGAGGTGGAATCATGGTAGCAATCTAGCCTCATTGAAATTCCTTACTTGATGATGTGAATGTTTACAATAGGGTATTGAAATTACAACACCACATATTGATAAACATTATATAAGATTAGGGATGGAACCATGAATCCAACACAACAAATGATATAAAAAATGGAGTTCACTAGCTCCCATTATGGTGATTTGAACAAAGTGAGATTTCATAAAATTTAATATATATGTTAGTTAAAAATAATGCTTTTATCCATCATTTTAACATTTACTATTTATAAAATTGCCTTGTTGTAGAATTGGTAAACATGCCAAGTCAGCGAGCATACGAGCCCTTGAGACTAGATGTTTTGCGAGAGGAGGTGTCACATGACGAGCTCCAACACATGGTGAGTCCATCGTGCCATGCTTTATATTTACGTATCATGTCTTGTTTTGATCTTCTTTATGATTACCATCTTGTAGTGTGTACACGACACTGGGGAGATCTCTTCTGATGAGTCAATGTAGAGATGGCCCCCTCCCTAGTCCCATATTAGGCCACACAAATAGATCATATACCACCACCTAGTTCGGGGTGTCATGTTTAACTTTTCAAGCCCTTAGAGAGATAGAGGACAATGTACGAGGAGATGACAAGGATCATTAATCTATTTATAGCTAGATATGAGAAGACTAGAGCCGATCTTGCACAACTTTAGACTACCTATGAGGAGCTTCAAGCAACCCAAGTCCTAGGTGAGAGTGAGTCAGAACTCAACAGGGTGCAAGGAGAGCTTGATAGAGTTTAGGAAAAGCTAGCTAGAGTATAGCCTAGTAGGGATCATATAGATTAGGAGTGCATCACAACACTCATATGTGAGGAAATGGATTTAGGTGAGGTACAAGGCCTATAAGATCAAGTGAGCTCCATGAGTATATCACAATCAACTATCTCATGATGAGCACCTCCACCAATCCCTGAGGAGTCTGGCAGCCATAGGTCACACTAAATATTATATGTTATGTTATGCCACATGTGGTGATTATGTACACAAACTTTCATGATATATATATATATATATAAATGAGCATTTGTGTTTGTTTCTATGAGTTTCTTATTTGAATTACATGTAAATGTGATCTATTAAAAATATTCTAGTAATATTATTTAATAAATAGATCGCCATGATCTGATTTTATGTGATCTAACTAAAACACTTATTTTTACATTAGATACTACATTTTGATTAAGTGTTTTGTGTTAAAGTAACTACACTTGTGATCTAATTGTAAAATTAAATGCATGTAATTATTTAATTTAACACAACACACACATGAGTTTGAATAGCATGTAAAGGAAAGTATTGATTCAACATAATGAATAATTACTCTACATAATTTATGACACACCAATAATGTTTTTCAATAATGAAGCAATACAAGATAAAATAGATAATCATCTACTTCATCTAGCAACATGCTTTAATATACATACTATTCAAAAGAGATTTTAAGTGTAATATCTATATAAATGTGCAATGTTGATAGGTTCTTTGCAAGTGTTTCCATCTATTCTGGTTAATGAATATGCTCCAAATCCATAGCTTTCATCAATTACATAGGGTCCTCACCAATTTGGACTAAACTTTCCTTTTTCACTCGGGGTAGCATTAACATTACGTTGATTTTCATATAACACTAAATCACCTTTATTGAATGAATGAGGAATAATATTATAATTGTAACTTCATTGTAGTCTTTAGAGTAACCTTGAAGGTGCTCGATAGTGTTGATTTTGTGCTCATCAAGCATTTCAAGTTGTTGTCATCGTTTTTGTTTATAGGCGGTATCGTCAATAAGCCCTCTTAGAGAAATTCTCAATTAAGGAATTTCTAACTCTAAAGGAATTATTACATCAGCACCATAAACAAGGTTATAAGGTGTATTTCCCATGGATGTTCAAATACTTGAATGATAGTCCCACAATGCGTAAGATAACTAAGTGTGCTAATATTTACTATGTTTACTTACGATTTTCTACAAGATTTTCTCAAGAGTTTTATTAGTTACTTTTTCTTGACCTTTAGACTATGGGTAATAAGGTGTTGAAAAATGGTGTTGAATGTATAATATATCCAAGATTTTATTTAAATAATTGCTCTTAAATGGTGTGCCATTTTCTGAAACTAATACGGAAGAAAGACCAAAACGAGGAATAATGTGTTCCAATATGAAATGACAAATTGCATCAACTGTTGTGGAATGAAGAGGAATGGCCTCTACCCATTTTGTGAAATAATCTGTTGCAATAATTATAAATTTATGTATAGAAGAAGAAGGCAGTGATATTTTTCCAATGAGATCCAAACCCCAAATTGAAAATGGCCAAATAGGAATTCGAGCACAAAGTTCAAAATAAAGTGCATGGATTAAATTGTTATGTTCTTGACATTTGTTACATTTGTTAACAAGATCAAAATAGTCTTGTTCTAATTGTTGCCAAAATAATCCCATGTGAATTAACTTTTGAACTAATGATCTTCCACCAAAATTCCTCCCACAGGCACCAGTATGAGCTTCCTCAAGGGTTATATGGATTTTTGATTGTTTAAGGCATCTAAGAAAGAGACCGTCAAAGGGTGACCTATACAAGACATAAGCTAAAATTATGTATCGAGCTACAAGTTTCCTAATATTATATTTAAGATTTTGAGTAGTTGGTTTGGGAAAGGTACCTTCGTTTAAGTAATTGAATATCGATGTGTACCATTCACTAGAGACTTTAATATTGGTCACTAATTCTTCTTTTATCTTTTCATCTATCAAAGGCTTTGTAAAATTGTGTGAACTACAAATGTGAAGTTGAGAGAAGGATCTTCAAAATATACAAGGGAAGTAGTGCTTTCCATTACATTTGCATATTGATTATCCTTTCATGGAATATTATCAATTGTATATGATTCAAAGAATTATAGAAATGTCATTGTAAGCTCTTTATATTGAGATAACTTACCATACTTCACTTGATAAGATCCATTTATTTGTTTAATGACCAATTGAAAATCATAAAATATATGAATTTTTTTTTAACACCTAAGAATAAGGCCACATGTATTCCAGTAATTAGGGTCTCATACTTTGCAATGTTATTTGTGCATATAGGAAGTTTAAATAGTAAGGGAATAGGCTTTCTTGAAGGTGGTATTAATATAACCCATACTTCAAAGCTAGTTCGACACTTAGAACCATCAAATACAATTCCTATGTATCTTTTTTAGTTGTCAACAAGCTTTCATTGGGGAATGATTCACGATTAGGTGTTGTTAATGGTGAAGGAGCATCAGCTAAATGGTTGGTCAAGGCTTGTCCTTTTATGGATTTTTGAGGAATAATTTTAAGATCAAACTTATTCAACAACATAACCCATTTAGCTAAGTGTCTTGAAAAAATTGTTTTAGCAAAGAGGTGTTTCAAAGGTTCAAACTTTGTAATCACATGCACCTCTATATTTAATAAATAATGTGTCAATTTATTAGTAGAAAACACAAGAGCCAAAAATTGCTTCTTTGTAGTTGTGTATCATGTTTCATAATCAGTCAGAGTTTGACTAATATAATAAATAGTATTCTCTTTGACACTTTCATCTTGTTGAGCCAATAATGCTACTAGAGTATGATTGGATGCTGATGGTGTAGATAATGAATGATTTTCCTTGAATAGTGGGTTACAAAATGGGAGGACTAGCTAGATACTTTTTCAAAATTTCAAAAGCTTCTTTATAATCCTCATTCCACTTAAATTCTAAGGGTGAGGTCCCATGGGGAGCTTGGGGATCTATTTTGAAGGAGCAAAGGGTCCCATGAAGCAAAAAATTAAAATGTTACAAGATAAATTAGAATCTTTTCCTCAACAATAGCAACCCCTACTTTTTAGATCAAAAACTTAAGCAGGTACAAAATGGATGGGGCTATAAATTTCCCCACAAGATTAGGCTTTTTTCTGCCACTTGTCAATCATATGAAGTTTTAAAATTCTCACCAATTAATTTTTTGATATTTTTTATTTATTTAAGCTGCTAAATTGAATATGAAAAATTATAAAATTCATGAGAACACCAACTTTCATAAATATAGGAGCTTAAACTATAATACAAAATTCATGAGACCAACCACTTTAAAATAATCCTAAAAAATATCAGTAGCACCCACTGAAATGTTTTAGGAATCCCCCCTCCATGGGACCCCAACCTAATTCCTTCTTAAGAATTTAAGTAAAGGGAAGATTTTGATCCCCCAAAGATGCCACAAAATGATGGATTGCTTGAATCTTTCCTTGTAAAATATGGAATTGAGAAATCTTTTTAGGAGGTGGCATTTTTATGATAGCATTAATCTTCTTTGTTTCCACCTCAATGCCTCTATGCAACACTATACAACCCAAGATTTTTCCACTATCCACACCAAAGACACATTTCTTCAGATTTAATCTCATGTTATATTTACGAATTATTTCAAAGATCTTACAAAGGACTTTGACATGATCTTGATGAGTTAAATATTTACACAAAATATCATCAACATAATCTTCCAAAATGTTATGATAAAAACATGAAATATTAGTTTCATAGCTCGTTGATATGTTTCTCCAACATTCTTTCATCCAAAATGTATGACAACCGAACAAAATATTCCCCAAGGTGTAGTAAATTTTTTTTTATATTGATCTTGAGGATTGAGAAAAAATTGATTATAATATCTGGGAAAACCATCCATGAATGACAATAAAGCATGGCCCATGATTGAATCCACTATCATGTCAATATTAGGAAGGGGAAAATAATCTCTTAATTATGCTTGATTCAAATCACAAAAATAGTAAACATCCTAATTATAATTTTATTAGGTATTACTATTGTGACAATATTAGAAATCCAAGGTGAATAATTAATAGGAAAAATTAAACCAACATCCAAAAGTTTTTCAATTTCAGCTTTTACTAATAAAGCTATCTTTGGATTCATCTTTCATATCTTTTGTCTTACAGGTTAATCATATTTTTAAAGAACAATGTTATGTGTAACTATCTTAGCATCAATACCTGACATATGTGAATATTTCCAAGCAAATATTTCAAGGAATTCATGTTACAACCCTGCATGATCTTCTTGCTCATCATCATCAAGAAAATTTCCTATTTGAATCACTTTCTCTTCGTCAAATGTTTCCATTGGTATGTTGATCATATCTCCCACAAGCAATGTACTTTTATTTGATATTTTAGGAATTTCTTCATGTTCATCTTTTTCAATATCACTTGTTTTCTTTTCTTCACCAAAGTGTCCCTTATTGTCTAAGGTAAAAATTAATCCATTTGTGGTGATGAGTTGGTAAAATATCATAAACTCCCAAAAAAATTTCTAAATCTTAATCATGTTGAAAATAATCCAATGGTTTCTCTTCACTTATAGTATCTATTATATAGGGATGCTTCAATGTAAGAGTTGTATTAAGGGAATATTGCATGATGGTGTTGATATTGAGTGAAGGCTTTTTGATGCTTTCAAAGGGAAATATCCAAGGCCACTTTCGTTTCTTGTATGTTAGGACCTATAGGGACATGCATACCTTGTTTATGCACACATCCTTTTCCATTATAGCCAAGTTGTTTCAAGAGTTGATATCCTCTTTGATAGAGAACTTCTATTACTTTTGAGGATGGTGGTTGTTCATGATCAAAATCATCATAGTTTGTTGTGTAATTTGTCTCTTCTTCTTTGCTAAAAGTTGTCAACTTGGATGTTTGTGATGATTCTTCTTCATGTTGTGTTGACATTACTGTTGTTTCTTTGTCCACTTTTTATTCTTTCGATGTGATCTTATATTCTCCCATGAAAGTAGGTGTAAAATCTAATGAACCCCAATCATCATCTAATATTTTTGTGCTTGATTTCTCTTTTTCTTATTCTTGCATAGGCTCAAATTTTGAAGTTGGTATCAATGTTTTTAAAGGACTTTTCATGCCTTTTTCAGTTTGCAAACAAGTGTCAGATTGAAGATTGGCTTTGATTGTGTAAACCTCGTTTTGATAAGTGTATTTCATTAAATAATGAAGCGTTGAAGGGATGCCATTCATTTCATGAATCCAATGTCTTCCTAAGAGAAGATTATATGAGAGCTCTTGAGGCATAACATGAATAAGAGTTTGCAATGTTACATTTGCTTCTTTAATAGGTAATTTTATCACACCCAACGGTAGTTTCCCCACATTATCAAATCGATGGATAAATAAAGAATCAGATTGAATTTGAATCTTGTTTACTCAAATCTTGTCAAGGAGGCTTAGATTATAAATATTAAGTGTTGAAACATAATCAATGAGGGTATGCCTTACTCCATAGTGATTAATAATAGCCACTATCATCAAGGAATCTCTTTTTTTGTACTTATAATGGAGGTAACTCATCTGGATGAAAGACAATATCATTGTTAACTAAATTCATACCTTGAATTAGGGTTGCTACAACATTTGGTTTTCCACTAGGAGGGGTGACAAATTTTTGAAAATTATTTTGAAGTATGCTATAATAATTAGGTGAAGCTTGAATAAGGTCCCATAAATAAATATTAGTAGGAGTGTTTCTAAGTTGTTCCAAAACATCATACCCCTTTCCATTGTGCAAAGGAAAATGAGTGGCAGTAGGAAAGATAGATTTAGGTAATGGTAATGAATTAGGTATGGTTTTTCATTGCATATTGTTTCTCATATTGTATGTGTGAGAAACGGTTTTATAACTTAGTTTTTGTGAAGCATTGTTACTATAATGTTGGCTTGGAAAATTTAAGAAAGCCTCTAGAGGTAATGGTTTATTTTTAGGTGGTAATATGATAAGCACAAGTTGGTTTTGGAATTTTGATTTTTGTGAAGGTGGGTAGATGACAAGTTGAGGTGTGATTACATTAAATTCCTTTTATTTTGGTTTGTTATGACAAGATTTAGTGGATGAACTTTGTGAGATGAAATCCTCAAGGGCTTCAGCTAACATGTCAAAGTCATCACTACTAAAGGGCTTGAAGGATATGTTAACTTGTAGAAAGAGATTTGAAATGATTAGATAACTATGCTTTCTCCAAGGTTTATCATTTAGTGTATAGTTTTTATTTAATTTTTTGGGATAGTTTATGGTTTAAAATGTTTGCAAAATGAAAACTAATCTATCTAAACTATGAGATGATGTAAAAATTAAACCAAATGACCATAGATCTGAAATAATATAATATTAAAAAAAAAAAAAACCCCTTTCAATTTTCCTTAATATTTCATCAAAGGAACAACTTTCTTTAATGTTCAAAATAGATGGTTTGAAAATTTCAAATTGTAGTTGTAACAACTAAAACAAAAAGAAAAAAATTGAGAGAAAAATGCACCTAGAAAATTTCCAAGACACTTGTACAGGGACAAATTCACCCTAGGGTGAATGGGTCCTTGCATAGATGTTTCAAAAATTAAAATCTAAACTTTTAGGTAATTGCTTAGGTTCTCTATTTTAGGTTTCAATTTTATTTTTGTGACTGATTTTGTAGATTTTATTGTCTAAATGTGATGGAAAAAATGACAAAAATTTAATAAAGATTGTAACTTTTTGAATGCGATTTTGACTAAATTTTCTAATGTAAGATATTTGAAAGACACTGATATGCAACTACTATGAAAAATCAATGTAATATGTATGATTTTTTTTTGGATTTTTGAGGTTTCAAAGGATGCAAAATAAAATTTTAAAATCCTAAGTGCAATAAAAGATAATGAAATTGTGAAACCCTAAATGAGATGCAATGGAAATTAATGCAAATCCTAGATCTAGGGTTTCGAAAGATTACCAAATCAGAAATCTTATAGTGTAAGAATGTTGGGTTCACCAAAAAAAAAAGGGGAAAGGGGTGAGGATGTGGATGATAAAAATGGAATGAAGTTCTAGGAAACCCTCACTTATCCCTAACTTCATTAGGAAAAGAGATCTCCCAAAGGTAGGATTGACTTTTAGCCTTTAGGTGAGTCAATCCTATTAGGAGGATTGTTTGTCTCCCTTATGATAGAAAATGATAAATATGACTAAAATGCACTTTTGTGAGATAAAAATAAAATTCCTAATGGACTAATTATGTGATGAAAAACATGAAATGTAGAAATAAAGGACATGACAAATAGAAACAAAAATCTTCTGATAGATTTGAGAAGGGGAAATTGATGTGTACCTGGTCTAAAATTAGGTTTTATAAAACTTCAAAAGATGATTTTGGAGATCTTTGTTTGCACTTTATTCTTGTACCTACAAATCTTGGATTTAAAATATGGACCTATAGCAAATCTGAAAAATAATATGTTGTTTTACAATGTGGATAGGGATTTTCCTCAGTTAAACCCCAAGTTTGGTGATTAAACCTTGATAAAATGATGTAAATCTAATAAATGACTGTTTTTGCAAGCCCTAACCTTAAGTGCATCTAATTTTGTTAAGATACAATATGCAAAGAAACCCCACTCAAGTTAATTAGAGTATGATTCCTATATGATGATGAAAAATGATAAAGATTCAATTGGGAAGAAGTCCATACACCCCAATAAAATCTGAAATATAACAATACCTTGCTTTCGGTAGCTTAATAGAATATAGCTTGAAGATGGGATCACTAGAAAACAAGTCATTAGGTTAAGGAAAATGGCCAATTGTCTCTCCCAAACCTAGAATCCATCATGATCCACCATAGGCATCAACCTTCAATCATGGACAATACTTGATCAAATCTTTGATTAAATGAGCTTGAAGACCTGCAAATACACACAAATAGTTGCTCCAAGACTTCAAATTTTCTTTCTTGAATGTTCTCATTTTATTATTGTGAGCATGAAAATATGCAAAGCTATAACTTAACCCACATTAATAAAATTTTAAAACCTAGCAAATCAACCACTCTTATGAAATAACCCAACATGCTAAACAAAGCCATCAAAAGATCCAATAAACTGATTGAAAGAATAAAAATCATGGAGGATACCTATTCCATATTGGATTGGTGCACCCTTGATATCTAAAGGAGCCCTTTCCAAATCCTTGCTAAAATTTGAGATGATGATAGACAAAGAGATTCAAATGCCTATAGTAAAAGTGTTCAAAATTTGTAGATGCAAATGATGAAGGGAAGCCTTGGATTTATAGGTGAGATTGAAGAGAGAAGAGGAAAAGTGGAGGAATGTGGGACTAATCCTCAACCACTAGGAAGAAGCCACTTGTCACCATGTGAATGGGCCAAGGTTGTGCAATTTTTGGTCAATGTGCCGATAAATGAAATTAGGTGGCCTTTTCAAATTTGAAATTTGACTTGTTAGAGAAAGAAGAAAGGGGTATTAAATGCCAAGTGGGGGACATGTAAGAGGGGAATTAATATTGTGTTGGAAGGGACAAGTCATTTGAGAGGGAAATTTAAATTGGAGGAATATTCCCTATTATGCCATGTTGAGGGAAATTAGAAGATTTAATAAATCAATTAAATGATTTATTTGTGCAAGTGGGAAAAGCTAGAGGATGTGATTTGCATTAAGTTTAACACAAATCATGATTTAGTTAACTTAAGTGAGGATTAGGTGATTTGACCTATTTGATTTAGATTTATTGATTAAAATAAATCAAAAGGAGATGGAAAATGATTTAGACATAGTTAGATAAATATTTTGATTTATTTAGCGAAAGGGGATGATGTTAGTATTAAAGATGAATTTATTTTATTTTGATGGAGGACTTTAGAGATTAATCAAATAAACTTAATTTATTTGATAGTTGAATATGATTAATGCATGATGTTAGTTTTGCATGTCTACATTTTACCCTCTTTGAAGCAATGTACTTGTTACATTGATGCCACCGACATCAAAATTTTAAAAAAATATGATTTTTTCAGATGCCCTAACGGAAATAAGTACATTAGTACATTGCCCCCTCGAGAGATCGAGCAAAAAGATTTTATTTGAGGTCGATCTCATGACAAAGAGGTTCAAAATGGATGTATGGATGGCTATGACTAACTAATCTATATGATAATGATGATGAGATTTTCTTAAGATGCATAGAATAACAAATATATATTATTCTAAACAACTTAGACGATGATGCAAATGAGATGTTCAGAAGATGCTTAGAATAACAAATATATATTATCCTAAACAACTTAAATGATTATGCAATGCATGTGAAATGGATGAGATGAATGATGTTGTGCTATGATGATATGACGTGATTATGCAGCATGAGAGGATGGATGCATTGTTAGTGCGAAAGAGGATGGAAGAATGAGAGGGATCAACCCTTAAATCCAAGAAAATGCAGAAGTCCAACAAGTGCATTAGTCATCGAGACTTTGTTAGATATGATGATGAATGATGATGATGTATTGCTTATCCAAGGATGGGAGAGATAAAGAGCATAACTTTCCTTATGTTTGATAACACACATAGGTGCGATGCATCAAGGTATAAAGAACTAGGATGGCATTGCGCCTAGTGTGATGGAATTTGACTTGTCAAACAGATAGGAGTACTCTTGTTCACACTTGACAAATGAAACCTTAATCGGAGTGTAGTTAAAATATTCTGGATATCTCAGGCCAAAACATAAAGAGGCAAGCCTTCTTATGTGGTAAAAAGACACCTAAAACATCCTCCCTACAAACAAAACAAAGCACACATGATGAAGTTATTTTACAAGAACATCCAACAAGCATAGCAGATAAAAAGATAATGATCATTGCCCCATTTCTTTCTCTCTAAATCTTTATTTTTAGACATCATCAAGAGGTCCTTGGAATGAGCACAAAATAAGATATGTCTAAAAGACCAAGATAAAATAAACAAACAAGCTAATGTTCTTCGTACCGCTAGCCAAAGCTAAACTAAGGTGATACTTGATGTCGATGTCCATTGTAGGAAGGTCGCATTCCTAGGACATGTTGTGATCAGGGTTTTGATGAGATTGATTGGATGATAAGCTATTCATACTCCAAGTTGACCAACTTGCTGACTTACGGATCTAGACTTGAGACTTTTGATGATTAGGTTTGCACTTTTGGACCTACTAGAGTTGCTTCTGATTGCCTTACCAAAGGATGAAGGTGACGATGATTTATTATGACAATTTTTTTGCGGGTGAAAGCGAGATGAGAAGGGTGCACCATTTTGCATTTTTTCAGATATTTTGAGGCTCTTTTTGTTATTTTCAAGATGTTTTACAAATTTTTTTGGAATTTTTCAGATTTTTCAATGTTTTTGGTACTTTCGAGATTTTGACCAAGAGATTGACTTAAAGACCTATCCTAGGGGTCTCGGGAGCTGATCCATAGATTACTGTCACCTACGTTACACATGTAGAGACCATGTAGTTCAACTAATGAAAGACTTGACTCAATGATAAGATATAGAAGGGAAAATGGATTGCCATTGAGATAGATGCCTAAAGGACTAACCTGGGGTGTCTCGAGGGATGATCAAAGATCAAAATTGCCTATGTTCAAGCTTAGAGATGACGTAGTTTGGTTGGATGACTCTGTTTTTGATTTTTTCAGATTTTCGACATGTTTTAGATTTTGAATGATTTGGATGTTTTTTTTTATTTTTGGTTTTCTGAATTTTTTTTGAATTTTTGATTGATTTTTTGAATGTTTTTGGATTTTTGAATTTTTGATGTTTTTGAAATTTTTATATGATTTGGATTTGTTGATTTTTAAGGAAAATCACAAGAATATACATGAATTTGATCTGATGCAGTTACTAGAACATGCCCCCAATGTGATGTGATAGACTACTTCGATACATGAAGGAAAAAATGACCTTGGGAATATGCCAAGAAGTACTATGGTGGAACATGATACGCGCACAAAATCAAGCTATGATATAGATGCGAATGAATGGTGGAAGGATAAATTGAATGTAATGGATAAGTGAGTGCATGGAATAGGCCATGAAGATCTTGGTGGATGGAGAGTGCTTTATTTACGCTTGGCACCTATTTGCTAGGTTTTCACCAAGGTACTTGTCCAAAGCGCCACCGAAGTGGTTTTCACTCGAGGATGATTCTTTTCTTTACTGTTTTCAATCCTTTTTCTTTTCTTTTTTTTTTGTATTTTTGTATTTTTTGGAATTTTTTACTGTCACCAAGATGCCTATTTGCCAGGTTTTCATTAGGGTGACCATTTTTCAAAGATTTTTTTTGTATTTTTTTATTTTATACCTTGCAAGATTTTAGGCATAATTTTTTTTGAGATGACAGTTGTTTAGGGGCTCTTGTAGAGGCTCACCTTCTGATGTTGATAATTGATATGCCCCTGACTTATAGCTTATTGTGATGATGAAAGGTCCCAACTAGTTGGGCTCAAATTTGCCTTTGCTTTCTAGATTTGGCATGTTCTTCTTATTTTCTTTTAGCACAAGTTCGCCGACTTGGAAGGTGCATCTCTTGATCTTCTTGTTGTACTTGCACTTTAGGTGGTTCTGATAGACCTATAGATGGTTGAGGTTATTCATGCATCATTCATCTAATAACTCCATCTACTTTAACCTTGAAACTCGATATTCCTCATCTGTAATGAGGTTCTGCAGTGATATCCTTAATGATGGGAGCTCGATCTTGATTGGGAGGATGGCTTCTGATTCATTGACTAGGGAGAATGGGGTGGCACTTGTTGGCATGCAGATGTTGGTGCGGTAGGCCCATAAGGTAGGATTTAGCTACAGATGCCAGTCACAACTAGAGTCATTGACTATTTTCTTAAGGATTTTCAAGATAGTTTTATTAGTGGCTTTTGCTTGGCCATTGCCTTGCAGGTAATACGGAGTGGAAAAGCGATGTTATATATTGAATTTTTCACATAAATCATGAACATCCTGGTTTTTGAAAGGTGTCCCATTATAAAAGATAATGGATCGGGGGACACTGTATCGACAAATGAGATAGTTCAGGATAAACTTGGATATTTTCTCTCCCATTATGTAGGTCATGGGAATTGCTTCGACCCACTTTGTAAAGTGTTTCATGGCGGTGATAATGAATTTGTGGCCATTGGATGAGGTGGGTGTGATTTTTCCGATGAGATCAAGCCCTCATTGTGAAAAGGGCCAAGGTGTAACAATAGGATGAAGCTCTTGAGCTGGTGTATGAATAAGGTCTCCATGCTACTAGCATTGTAAACACTTTCTGACAAAGTCATGTGCCTCTCTTTCCATTGTTGGCCAGTAGTACCTAGTCCTCAGCGGTTTCTTAGCCAAAGTTATACCACTTGAGTGTGAACCGCAAATGCCATTGTGGACCTTAGTCAGAGTAGTCAGGGCTTACTTAGGATTTAAGCAACACAATAAGGTTCCTTCAATGCTCCTATGATAGAGAGTTTCTCCTAGGATGAAAAAATGTAAGGACCTTTTGACAAAGACTCGTTTAAGGTTTGGGGTTATGACAACTAGGAGGACTCCTATTATTAAGTAGGTGTAAATGTCATGATACCAAGGATCACATGGAAAAATGAGTTCACACAAAATTCAGACTATGGTACCTCGAATGTTGGTAGGAGAAGCTACTCTACCAAGAATTCATTTTTTGGGACATTGCGAGGGATATCTAGTAAGGATCCAATTGTTTCCATGGCGTTAGCTACTCTGTTGTTAGCCCTTGGTATCTTCTCAAAGGTTATATCAATGAATGATTCTTTGAGGCTCTCTACTAACTTCTTGTATGGTGTCAGCTTATCATCCTTAGTTTGGTACTCACCATTGACTTGGTTGATAATAAGCTTTTGACCTGCCATTGTGCTGCAATCTTGAGACCTATGGTTAAAGCCTCATACTCTGCAATGTTGTTAGTGTAGGGGAATGCCAATTTGTAGGATCTAGGTATACAATATCCATGTGGGGTGATGAAGAAAACATTGGCTCCTGATCCATGTTGTGTGTATGAGCCATCGAAGTAGAGTTTCCAATGATCGGCTATGCTAAGATTAAAGATGGATTCATTTGGAAACTCTGATATGAGTGGATTCTCTGAATAGATTGGAGCCTCTGCTAGTTAGTTTACAATCACTTTCCCCTTCATAGCCTTGTATTCTACATATTCAATATCATGTTCTGTCAATATCATAACCCATTTTGTTGTTCGTTCTGTGAGAGTGGCCTTAGAGAGCAGGTACTTTAGCAAATCTATCTTTGCAATCAACTTGATTTGATGAGCCAGCATGTAGTGTCTAAACTTTTGGGCTGCAAACACAACTACTAGGAAAGCTTTTTCTATTGGTATGTAGTTGAGCTCATGCCCTACCATTGTCCTAGTGATGTAGTATATTTCTCTTTCTCTTCCATTTTCATCTTGCTGAGCTAGGAGAGCTCCAAGAGCTGCCACTATGGCTGATATGTATAGAATCGGTGGTTTTCCTAGAATTGGTGGCATTAACACTGGTGGCATAAGTATATATTCTTTGATTTTACTAAATGCCTGATCACACTTATCGTCCCACTTGTATGTTACTCCCTTGTGGAGTAGATGTGAATATAGAATCTGTTTATCTACTAGCTGTGCTATGAATCTACGGATGGATTGGAGCCTGCCTTGTAGGCCTCTGAGTTGTTTTAGTGGCCTGGGCACTTCCATGTCAAGTATTCCCTTGAATTTTGTGGGATCCACTTCTATTCCTCTCATTGATACTATATATCCTAGGAGTTTTCTTGATTGTACCCCAGAGATGCATTTCTTCAAATTAAGGCGAACCTTGTATTTCTCCAATCTATCAAAGATGGCACTTAGAGTTACTATGTGATCTTGTCTTTTCCTTGAATTGGCCAATATATCATCCACATAATATTCCACATTTATGTGAATCATGTCATGAAAAATTAGTGTCATGGCCCTTTGATATGTCACTCCTGCATTCTTTGGCCCAAATGGCATCATGTTCCACCAATAAGTGCCCCATGGACATGTAAACATTGTCTTATATTGGTCTTCCTTTGCTATCATAATCTGGTTGTACCTTGAGAAGCCATCCATCAGTTATAGAATCTCGTGTCTAGCCATCATGTCCACTATGATATCAATGTTGGGTAGTGGCAAATCATCCTTATGACATGCTTTCTTTAGGTCTCTAAAATAAGTGTAGATATGAATGCCCCTATTTGGCTTGGAAACTAGCACAAGATTTGACACCCATTCTGGATAATCAATTGGACGTATAAAGCCAACATCTAGGAGAATCTATAATTCCAATTTGACTAGCAAGGGTATCTGAGGGTGCATCTTTCTTAATTTTTGTCTCACTGGCTTTGCCCTGGGTAGACAGCTAAGTGATGAACCATGACTTCCGGATCGAGACCCGACATGTCAGCATAGGTCCATGCAAAGTTCAATTTTATTTCTCTTAGGAATGTCGCTAAGAGTTATTTTTCTTCCATGAGAGGTGACTCAACGTATAAGGTGATGTGTGGTGTTTCTTATGTTTCTAGATTGATGGGGTTACACTATTTTGCTATGGCTATTGATTTTTCCTGATGAAGTGCAATAGGGGGAGATTGAATCCTTCATCCTTTGGTGCCTCAGAGAGGTTTTAACCATTGGATGCACCCTTTATTTTTACTATTCTATGGTTAGAGAGTGCCACAGTTTGGTTTTCACTCAATGACCTTGATATTTTTCTCAATTGTTCACTTTTGCAACTGAAGGACTCAATCGTCTCCCCGTAATAGGCATGTGTGTCCAATGTGATGTCAAATATAGCTTTATGATCTCCTCATGGTATTTTATCCCTTACTCCCATGAATTCTGAGAATGCCTCATCATTTTCAAATGTGTCTAGAACCGGTGGTCTGCGTTGGTCGTAGTCGATGAGTTGGGGGTAAACTAGGTTTATTTTGTGAGTTTGGTGGTCTGACTCAATAGATGAGGCACTAACCATGAGTAGGGAGGAGTCTTCAAAAATCATGGGTAAGCCGGCTATGGTATCCTCATCATCGCTACTACTAAAGACGTTAGTTATGTCGAAGGTGAAATTATCTAGGGGCAGACCTGTGGATACTAGTAATCAAAGAGTGAATGCCGATAACTGAGGGGGAGACTTGAATGATCTACTAGGGGTACCTCTGCCACATACAATTATACTCAAAGTGGTATATCCAAGGCCAAGATTGTTCATTCATCTTTCTGTAATGATGGGCTCTAGTCATCCATCATTGTTCCTTCCAAGGCTTTCATTTCTATTGTAGCCCATAACAAACATCATTTGTAGTCCTCTGCTACCTTCATCCATGGGTAGGGTGGGTGCGGGCCTTTCATCTTGGTATAGTGAGATTGAAATGTCTTTTTCATCGATATTTTCCTGACTTAGATCCCCTAATAGCAGAATCTAGAAGGGTCTTCCCTAAAAGTGTGGGTAGGTGTTTCAACTGGTTGAGGTCATCCATGTGACCTAGGAGATTGAGGTAACTCTCCTACAACAAAATAATTCATCTTCATTATGTAATCTCCACACCCATTGTCTTGGATCATGAGCTTAGTGTCGGATATGTTGGGGATTGAGGGTGTCTCTATTGTAGAAGTGGAGGCAAGGTTATATGGATCTATATAGGGAGTGGAGGGGCCTTCATCATTCTTTGGCATTTGGGGAACTTTATAGAACTTGGCTTCCAAGTTTTTGCAATAGACGAATGGCTCAGGATCACCATGTATTGTTACCTCCCTCATTCTAGTATGAAAATTTTACACATTGGTGAAATGTTGAGGTGACCTCCTTCATCCCATGGATCCATGGGCATCCCAAGAGGATATTGTAGGGAAAATCAAGGTTGAGGACCTGACATGTGGTTTCCATAGTGGCTAGCCCCACTTGGATTGGAATCTTGATAGTGCCTTGAGACACTCTTTCTTGGTCATCATATGCTCTGATGGTAATTCCTTTGTTTTTGTCGATTGAGTCTTTTGAGATTCCCAAGTTATTTATAAGTTTAAGTGAACAAATATTGAGGCTCGCACCTCCCTCCACCAAGACCCTTTTTACCTTTTTCTTGTGAACCGGTACTTGAAGGTGAAGTGCACGGTTGTGAGATGGTTGGGTAGGGAAATCTTGATCAGAGAAAGTGAGGAGATTTGGGGTGATGATGTTACCAACCATAGCCTGGAATTGTTCAGTATCAAGGTTAGTAGAGATAGTGGACACAACTAATGCTTCATCAAGGATTTTCTTGTGGGCGGCGGAACTTTTCAGTAACTCCATGATAGAGATCTGAGCGGGGATGCTTTTTAGCTGATCAATGACGTTATAGTCATAGGGAACGACTTTCAGATTTGAGATTGGGGTCTTAGATGGTTTTGATGCCCCTGTAATAGTAACCTTTCCGCCACATGTGGTGACTCCACAATCAACATTGGCTCCTTTGACGCTAATGATAGTGACCATTTCATCTATGCATGCGACGATATCTTCATATATAATGTTTGTACTGGCATAATTTTGTTTCCCTTTATTGTTCCCTTGGTTATTTCCTTGATTGTTTCCTTGATTATTTCCTTGATTGTGTTTAGGCATCAAGTTCATGTATATTTTGAGATCTTGATTTTCAGCGGGTTGCTCGACATTTAACATTTTATCCTCAATGAGATCTTGGATGATGTTCTTCAATTTCATGCAATTGGCGGTCTATGTCCCTTGAGTTTATGATAATCACATAGGAGATTTTTGTTGTACCAGTGTGGCTTCACCTAGGGTTCACTATAACTATCATGGGTGGGGACTTGATGATGCCTTCGTTGACCAACGTTTTCATGATGGATTCAATTGACTCCCCAAGGGCTGTGAATTTCCACTTGAGGGGATACTTATTTCATGGAGGTGGCCCTCCTTGATTATTGATATTATTGATCTGATTTTGGGGTGGTTTTTTGTTTACCACATTTTTTTGCCTGTTATTTTGGTTGTTGTTCTATGGTTGATGATGATGCATTTGATTATTTTTCTTGGGAGCAATGATCACAACCTTAGCATCCACTACTCCATTGTTGGTGACATTTCGGTTCTTTTCCCATGTGCAAGGTTTTCACTATATTTAGTGGATGGGAAACTATCCTGATGTTTAGGATAAGTGGGTGTGCCCCCTTGTGTAACAAGATCTCATTCGATATTGAGCACCTTCGAGATCAGTTGATCATACGTAGTGATGCATTGCATCTTCAAATAGAATGCCAAGGTTTTTTTTGTATTGGCAATGATGGTACATCATTTTTGTTCTTCTAGCATGGCCCACTTGCTTCGATCTGCCTTGGCTCACCATCATTGGAGAAAAGTAGTGAATGATTCCCCATTCCCCTATTTGAGTGCCGAGAGTTCTTCGAAACTAACATCCACATAAATGTTGAATGTGTAATTTTGGAGGAATGCATCTTTGATTTCCTGAAATTTTTTTATTCATGTAGGTAGATGAGAAAACCATTACATAGCATCACCAGCCAAGCTCTAAGGGAATAGCCGCATTATATAGGTGTCATTATAAGCGACTTCCATGTAATGTACCTGAAACTCCCTGATGTGATCTTCAAGGTTACCCATCCTCTGATATTTATCAAATTTGGGGATTTCAAATCCCTTTGGGAATGGTACCATTGCCAAGCTTTTGTCAAGGATAGGGGCACAAGTTGTTAGGTGTCCTGATTGTCTTTTCGGATTGAAAATCTAGCACTTGCTATGAGAGTAATTTGATTTGTGCTATCACATCACCTTGTAGATTAGGGGGTGGAATGAATACGTTTTGGGGTGTGGGATTGATAGATGGGAGGTTGGTGTGGTTTTGTTTCAAGCTTTGTTGAGAAAGTAATTCCTATGCTTGTTGTTGAGCCAACAATGCTTGTTGTTAGTCCTTCTCCTGCTGTGCCAAGAATGCTTGTTGTTGGTCGTGTTGCTATTGTGCCAACAATGCTTGCCATTGGTCATATTTCTATTGTAATTGATAATCTTGCAAGGCTTTCTAATATGCTTTTTGTTGCGATTTCACTTTCTAAGCTTGGAATTGGGCTCGTGCCTAAGCATGTGCTTGTTGGATTGCCTATGCAATGTGAGTGGTGTGTGCGACTTGTGTAACTTGTACGGCTTGAGCTGCCTACATAGCTTGGGTTGCTTGAGCTTCTTGCATAGCTTGGGTAGCTTGTGCAACTTGTTGTAATAAGGCTTGGGCTTGTGTAGCCTATTGTGCCTATTGTGTAGCTAATAGCGCTTGCGCTTGTTGAGTAACTAGTTGTGTGACCTGCTGATTTTGGAGTTCCTTTTGTTGAGCAGCTTGTCGAGTAGCTTACAATTTCATGGTGAATGAATTGGTTGTGTTGTGTCTTGGCGGTAATGGTAGTGGATTAGGAAGAACGCTGACCGTTTTGATGAGCAGAATGGTCATGTTAATGAATGAGGTTTGAGCTATGGATGGTGTGATTGAGGTGTTTGGTCATTGATAAATTATGCTTTGAGGAATGGTGGATGTGTTGATTGTTGTGGTTGCTTGGATGGTTGTCATTTGTTGTTGCGATACAAATGGCACAATGGGAAGAGGGGGAAGACCCGACCCGAGGGATGGTGTAGATGTGAGTGGCAGGGGTGGAAATGGTGAAAATATGGGTGGTGCAATCCCTTGAAGTGATGATGAGGGATCCAAGATTCCCCTTGCTCCAAACAAGTCACCTTCTCCTTGTGAGATAGGGAGAGAAGTTTGCATGTCCAGAGGATAATCTGGTGTTGCATGAAATGAGGATGAATTGGTATGATTATGAAATGTGAGGAAGACATAAGGGTGTAATGGATTTATCATGATGGATTGATGCAACGTTATGCTTGCATTCAACCCTTGGTTGTTCACAAGGTGATATTTTTGTAGTTCGTGAAACATAGAACCTCCCTTGTTAACAACCAGTGGGGTTGAAGTGATAGATGATATGATTTGGGGAATGTCTAGAACTTGACGTTTTGAAGTGGAAGTGTGGATATGGGTGAGGGCATGATACCGAGAGACCTCTCAACAATGGTGCTTACATCAAAGTCAGAAGGTAGTTTAGCACCTTCTTTCGCTAACTCTAGCATGTATTGGGATGGGTACAACCTTAGCATGGCACTGACAATTCAGTGGTTCTCAGGGTTTTGCACCATTTCTAGAAGTTTTGATTGTGTCATCCCATTGTCAGCGATGTCCTTTATATGACCATCCTCTTGAGAATTTTGAGGTACTTGAGGAGGATTGATTGGGAGGTCAATGGTTATCTTTAGGTCAAATGTTGTTTCAGTTTGACTTAGATCACTTGAAATGGATGTTTCTTTGTTTTCCTCCATATTCTTCTTGTGTTGAGATTGAGTTTGAACCATAAAATAGAGATCAATTTTCAGGAATGTAAGAGATGAACCTCTAACACTTTAGATTGGTATAACCTTAGGCTCAAAGAAGAGAAGAACTAGGATAATTTAAGGATCAAAGTGATGATGGGGATGAGATAAATGAAAAATGGGTGATACGGATGATGAAACTCTTGAAGAACCTTGAGGGAGATGCTAAACTTTAGGACTTTGAATTGATTGATTGTGATGGAGGATAGTTTGACCAAGTGTGTTAAGTCAAACAAAGTGATAATGCACTTGTAAAATCTAGGAAGTTGTGTTATGCTAGAGAAAAATTGCACACAAGAGGGTAGTTTGACTAAGTGTGTTAAGTCAAACAAGGTGATTATGAATTGGATAATTTGGCTAAGTGTGTTAAGACAAACAAAGATATAATGAACTTGTAAACCCTAAGAATTTGTGTTATCCTAGAGTTAATTTGTGCACAAGATGATAGTTTGACTAAGTGTGTTAAGTCAAACAAAGTGATTTGATTTTCCCTAGAAGTTTATCATAAATGATGTTTACAAAGTTTTCAAGAGTTGTTGGTGAGGTGATTTTTGACTGATTTTGATGATTGAGAGGTGAATGAGAGTGATTGATTTTGATCCTAGACTTGACCTAGATAAAAATCCTTACAAGATCTTGGTTTTGAAGAACATGCTTGACACTTCCTATGTGAGAAAATAAAACTTTTGAAAAAGCTCAGGATTTTGTTGATAATAGAACTCATACAAGTTAGGGTTGTTTCTTGAATCTTTCTTGTAAAATTTGTAAACCAATATTTCTCTAGCTTCAAGAAGCATTTCAAGACTCTCCTCATGAGCTTTTGGGCCAATCTTTCTAAACTTGGGTTTTCGGATTTTGATCTTGCGGGGAATCATTTTAGAGAACACATGTGTGGAGTCAATTGTCTTTTAATTTGCTTAATGAATTATTTTTACCCCAAACAGTTCTTTGATTAAAGTTTCAAACTAAATGTCTACGTCTCAATTCCTTTTCATTCCACAAGGTCCATTATGTGAAAATGAAGGTTTCAAGACCATAGTTCCCTATGTTGACTTTAGTGGAAAAAAATGATGATTAAACCCAAGTACTTAGAAACCTTTAAGGATAGAATCCCTAGGGAAAGCAAGAGAACTTAGATTTTTCAAAGGATATTTGTTTCTTCCAAAGGGTTTGAAATTTTGAATTTCTTTGTCAATGTTTGTTTTCCAATGTTTTAGATCCAAGCAAAGTGTTTTGATTCCAATGACATGCACAACCCTAGGCTAAAAAGACAATATTTGTTGGGTTCCCACTTAGATAAATCCAGCTACACATATTCATTGTGGATGATTAGATGCTTGACCACACTGGCTCCCCTCCATGATAGACATTTCTTGAGTCAGCCAAGCATCAATACCCATGAATCTCCCATGGCATACTTTTCATTTCTACAACAAAATCACATGTATATGTGGGGCTACTTCAAAGGACATGACCTTTTGCACCAACAAATAGATAGGATTTTGGAATTTGCTAAACAAGGGGTTTTAATTCAGATTTTTTATTCATGGAGATTGACCCATGCAGTGAGAGACCATTGTTTCCCTTCTCATCAGATCCAACCACGTGATTCTAGATTTTGTTCCAGTACTCACTTTTATATCTCGACTGGAAATACACTTGTCCTTAGTGTGTTACCAGTTGGGTCATTCCCTTGGGTGAGTACTTTTTCCCACAAGGTAGGCCCTCTAAGATAATAAAAAGTGAGCAAACATATTTGTAGGTCGATCAACCTTTGTTTAGAAACAAAAGAAGAACACACGCAATAGGTTTACTCACACTCACAAGGTGTTTTGTTCAAGTTTTAAGGTACCCAAATTGAAATGTGGAGGTAATATTTTATGCAACTTAATGTCACCAAAAATAATTTTGATTCTCAAGATCACCATGAAGCGCAAGAGAAGCATATACACTTTTTTAAATGAAATTACTTTGCAAAAAATATTACAAGACACAAAAAGCACATGTTCATTTTAATCTTCAAAGCAGAAAATGAGTTCTTTTAAAAGCCCCAAAATTGAAATGTGACAGTTGTTTGTCAAATTTCAGAACCCAAATTGAAATTTAGTATGTTTCTAATGTTCAGTTTTAATCCAACTTTGAAAAGATCAAATCAATGATTTATTTTAAACCCAAATTAAAAAGTGAGTTGGTTTAAAACAAAAAATGAAAGTAGGAATTGGAGCCTCAGATTATAACCACAAGCATTAAAAAACATTTTTTTCAAGTCTTCATTTCAATGTTTGGTTTTCCAACTCCACTCCACTTGCCTTTGTTCAACTTCGATGCTCAATTTCAAATGCCAATGTATTAACAATGCAAGGTTGTCAAAGACAGGATATATTTCATATTGAAACATACAATATTTAATTTTTTTTTTAAAAGTCTATTTGTGAAAAGTTTGTAAGAAAAACAAACAGTGTTTAAAGCACTAATACAAATGGAAAGTGAACATCGGACAAGTTAACTCCCCTCTCATTAAGTCAATTAAGTTCTTCATAGGCCTCTATGCAAAATAACTATGCAAGGCAAAGATTTAAAGCAAAGAGGTACGAGTTGATTTAATGCAATGATCTTAAGCTTTTAAGGCATTTAAACACTTGGGATAATTTAAGACAAATCTGCAAAATATATTGAGTTGAGAGAAATCTGCAAAAGATATTGAGTTGAGACAAATCTGTAAAAGACATCTTGTCAGCATTTAAGAAAAACATGCAAAAGATATTAATATTGAGTTAAAAGTGAAAGATTTGTTTACTGTTCAAAATAAATCTATACTCCCATTGATGTCAGCCATATATCCTGCAATAATCATTTTTTTAAAACAGAAACAAAGATTTCACACTTTCTTAGAAGGATTTGAGTAATTTATGAAAATGTGCCATTCTTGTATATCCCATAAATTCTCGGCCCATTTCCTGGAACATTTGAGTTAGATGAAACTGGTTTCTACGTGACTAGTCTTTTCATATTCCTTATGCCATTAAGAGACATGATATTGCATCTTGCTACAAAATCTTTGTAGAAAGAAATAAGGTCAGCATCATAATAGTATAATAGAGTCCCATAATAGAACTTAGTGTGCAAATCCCGTGGCTTACAAATCTATCATGAAGTGAGCATTTGAACCAAGCACAGACAAAAAGCACATTAATTTAACACCCTCCCATCTCCCAATGTAGCCCTTCCAATACGACAAACACAACTAACAACATTAAAATCTCCCTCCACAATGCACTAACTACATTACATTATTACTCTCATAAACAACAATTAAAGCCATTGTCGGTGCACCGTGCATCGCATGTATTTATTGAGTCGACTGAAGAGGAAGTCATTAACATAGAGGAAAGCACTACTTACCTCATACCATAATAATGGTGGCATAGTTTCACCTCCAAACATGACTTCCTTCTACCGTTACAATTCCTAATACATTAAAATTGCCTTCGTACATTCTCTGACAAGGACTTTGCATATGTTGTAGCTGCAACTACCCCTGATAGACATGAATGAGGAAAAAAGGAAGCATAGACAAGGTATGTGAACTATTGACAGTATGCACTAAAGGATGTAGTCTCATTGAATATAATAATTGCAAGATGTCTGCAAAATGGATCTTCGAAATAAATAAGGTTTGATGATAAGTGTGCAGTTGAAGTGACAAAGAAGAACTACGATGGAAGTGATTGGCTGCCAAATAAAACACTAAACTACCCTCCCATTACACAAACATTGATGCTAATCTCACTTCTCTAAAATGGATCGCCACTTATAATGTACGATAAAAGGAATAAAAATGTATGGATTGGATTATTCAAATTTTTACCAATACTAGTTAAATAATGGCTTAGTAATTTATTGAACATGATTCCAGAGTTGATAGGAATTTCTTACCAATACCAATGAAAAAATGCATAAATGTGCAATTAGAGGTGTCTATTCACCAAAGATGGATTCTAGGATGAATTAGAATCATTCATTTTAGGACAAACATGACCGAACTATGTTGCACAACTGCTTTCTTCAAAGTTCCTGTACTCTTTAATAGAAAGCAATTTGAGAAAAAGATAAGAGATTTATAGTAATAGCGACATAAGAGCATAACCGGCCGCACCTATAATAGGTACAAAGTTAGACTCATATAGCAGGGTGATGCATGCAAAATCTAACCACCAGGTAGTTGTAAATGAATACACAAATATTTAGATATCAACGACATACATCTATGGCATACATTCTACAAAGATTCAGATATACACGACATACATCCACAAACTTGCATATACCTAGAAAATTGCATAATCAACCACATATCATATAGTAATGGGGTCATACCACATATCTACAGTTTAAATAGATTTCTACATAAGTAGATAAGCCGTTTATTATTTGTTATTTGTACCCTAGATAAATCTCATCATACTTCATTCGATATAAAACGACATATATAAGCACTCGAGTCAGCAATATAATGAATGACAGACATGGATATAACGCATGACATATAAAATGACAAATATAAGATCGTAATGTATGTCAATCCATGGCCCTCCTTCTAGCGCCATATGTGAGCATGAAAATCTACAAAGCTATAACTTAGCCCACATTAATAAAGTTAGTTTTAAAACCTAGCAAATCAACCACTCTTATTAAATAACCCAACATGCCTAACAAAGCCATCAAAATATCCAATAAACTGATTGAAAGTATAAAAATCATGGAGGATACCTATTCCATATTGGATTGGTGCACCCTTGATATGTAAAGGAGCCCTTTCCCAATCCTCACTAAACTTTGAGATGAGGATAGACAAAGAGATGCAAATGCGTATAGTAAAAGTGCTCAAAAATTGTAGATGCAAATGATGAAGGGAAGCCTTGGATTTATAGGTGATATTGAAGAGATAAGAGGAAAAGTGGAGGAATGTGGGACTAATCCTCAACCAATAGGAAGAAGCCACTTGTCACCATGTGAATGGGCCAAGGTTGTGCAAGTTTTTGTCAATGTGCCAATAAATGACATTAGGTGGCCTTTTCAAATTTGAAATTTGACTTTTTGGAGGGAGAAGAAAGGGGTCAAAAAATGCCAAGTGGGGGACATGTAAGAGGGGAATTGATTCTATGTTGGAAGGGACAAGTCATTTGAGAGGGAAATTTAAATTGGAGGAATATTCCCTATTATGCCATGTTGAGAGAAATTATAAGATTTAATAAATCAATTAAATGATTTATTTATGCAAGTGGGAAAAGCTAGAGGATGTGACTTAAATCGATTTATGTTAACTTAAGAGAGGATTAAGTGATTTCACCTATTTAATTTAGATTTATTGATTAAAAGAAATCAAAAGGAGATGGAAAATGATTTAGACATAGTTAGATAAATATTTTGATTTATTTAGCTAAAAGGGATGGTGTTAGTATTAAAGATGAATTTATTTAATTTTGATGGAGGACTTTAGAGATTAATCAAATAAAATTGATTTATTTGATAGACGAATATGATTAATGCATGATGTTAGTTTTGCATGTCTACACTTCTTAATATCTCAAACTTGAGCTCTTGAGAATCTCTTGCTCATCTAGTATCAAATGGTGAAAAGACTAGGCTTTATAGGCTTCTACTCTAATTTCCTAAATATTAGATCCTGATAGCTAACATGTAAAACTCAAATCTGGAACTTTGAAATACTGTCAAAACCATGTTTACATTTTTATTTTTGATCTCAAAGGAAACTCATTTGCCCAAGGGAGAATGGGTCCTAGCCTAAAAATCTAGGATCAATGTGCTTCGAGGTTTTAAATTAATTAAATGCATTTATTCAATACATATTGCAATGTCAAAAATTGATAAAACTAGTCCTTGGGATGCATAATAAAGGGGTTTAGGGGCATATTTATGAAGGGTGAAAATACATAAATGTAAGGTCACTAAAACAGGTCCAAATTAAGTGTGAAATTTTTCTATCATATAGAAAGGAGTACAATTTTCTACACTACAATAGTTTTTAATCCTTCACTAGTTTTCACTAAAATACTAGCCCATTATTTCTCACATAAAAACATATTCATTTTCTAGTATTATTACCCTCAAATTAAAGACTTATCAAACATAGAATAGCATGAGAGTAAGTTATACAAAATTAAATTTACATATTTCAAAATTAGTTCTCTAGGACATAAGTAATGAAATACATATGAATAAAGATAATTTAGTTTACATTAATTAGATGTGCTAGATTTTTTTAAATGGGTAAACATTTTTGAACCAGAGATATGGACCAATGAGGTCACAAATAGGGGACCTCATCGGGTATGTGCAGAATCATCATGGAAAAAATAGGCCCTTAAGTGGCGATGAAAATTCAAAAAATCAGAGTTAGGAAAATTGACGTAAAAATTTGAATAAGTTAACTATATTATTTCAAAAATATGTAAGAATAGAATCTATAGAAAATTGAATTTACTTTCTAAACTACTGGGTTTATTTAAAAAAATAAAAAATCTATTTGGTGAAAATTTGAAATTTCAATGTAGTAGTACTTAAATTTCAAGGAAAAAATAAGAAGTAGGTGTCTGTCTGACCACCCTAACCACAATAAAATGATAATATTTTTTTATAATATTTTAGATATAAGTAGAAGACTCATGTATCTACGTGATGCATATTATTTTGTAATTTTTTTCCAAGTAAATAATTAATTATGATTTTTTTATTACTACTTTTTAAAAATATAAAAACTTGTATGTCTGACCACCTTAACTTGGTCAAAACTTCATGAATTTTTATTTTTTTAATCCTATAGTATGCAAAATATAGAATGTGATGCATGTTTCAGATTCAAAAAATGTGATACTGTTCGAAAGATATAGGTGTTTTTTCAATCAGCCTATCAATCAAGACTTTAGTCATAATTCAAATAAAAAATGAATAATAATAATTTATTAAATTCAAAGTAAAGCATAATTTATATTGGTGGAAAGTTGAGAATATCCTTAAAAACCATTTTCGTTTCATTAATTTTGGGTTCAAAAAATGTCATCAGCCACATGGGCCATCATATCACTTAGATATCGCCACTTTTTGGCCCATCATGATCCTACACATAGCCCATCCCCAGTTTAAACATTCAACAATTATACCCTAGTGGGGTTTGAACCTTGATGGCTAGAATAACACATCAACAACTTAATCATCAAAGCATGTCACTATTGGAAAATATGTTAGGGATTGATAAATTAAATAAGGTTTTTTATAAACAATGAATAAGAAGATAAAGATACTTAGTTTAATGGTTAAAGAGCGAATATTAAATAAAGAGATTCCATAATCTATTTGATATATAATTTAGAATCTTGATGTATTTATCTTAAGATATTTTTTGTACATAGGAGACAAATTCATGATCATAGAATTGTACTTTTATTTTGGAATCATCCATCTAATCAATAATATTTTGTTCAAAAAATTGGTATGATAGATTAGAATTTTTTTTTACTCTTCTAAATATTTGAAGATATAGTGGTAATTAGAAACACCAAGAAGATTATCAAATCATCAAAATGAAACAAGTTCTCCTCAACTAAGTTCTAGAAAATGAACAAGGATAATAAAAAATAAAAAAGTGCCATAGAATATTTTTTTTCTCCTTTATTAAACCAAAACAAAATGGGTTGCTATTAACTATTTCAATTTTCTATAATTTTTTTTTTAATGTATTAAATGTCCTTAAATACTAGTACATAACATCCAATTGTGTAAATTTATGAAATCATGATTGCTCATGTCTCCTACTAACCTCCTATAAATTTGAATGCCTCCCCAAAATGACTCTCTTGCTCCCTGCCTCCTACTCCCCTATGTTGTCATCTACTTCACCGAGTTGTGATTTTCCTATGTCTCCTATTGTGGGATTGATTTAAGGATCTCAATAATTTTTGGATGTTGTGTGGTTCACAAAGGTAGGTTTGGGCTCTGTGCACCCTGCATTATGTGCCAATATTGCTCTTGTGATTTCTCTTGGGAAGGAATTTTTTGATAACATTGATTTCTTCATCAAAATGAGACTTATTTGTAGGTTCTACTAGTTGTGGCCTTCTCTCTTGGATCTATACCTCTAGATCTTGAAGAATTGGACACCCTTAGTGGAGGGTAAGATTGAGATTTATCCTTTAGTTGAAGGATTTTTTGTTGTTGAATTTAGTTCTTTTGAGCATAGATATGATGCTTTAGCTCATTTTTAGTGGGTATGAAGCTCTCATCCCTTTTATTTGAGGCCTTAAGCTCATTACTTTTACCCCTTGAAGGAACCCATTGATGTTATGTCTATTTGGATGAGATTTTCTTATCTCCCCTTATAGTTCTTGTGCTCCTCTAATTTTGAAGGCATTGGTAATGCTCTTGGTAGGTTCTTGAAAGTGGATACTACTTCCAATAAATTTTCTCACACCTCCTTTGCTCAATTTTTTTTGGAGGTTGATTTGAATCAAGCACTACGTGCTTAGGTGGTGTTGCAAGTTAATGATTAGTCTTGGACTCGACTTGTGGACTATGAAGGAATCCAATTTCGATGCAAATATTTTTTTTCTATTAGATACTTGGCTCCTAAATGTCCTCATGGATGTTTCCATGTGTGTCACCAAAAATTGTATACCTTTGAAGAAAAGGACAATTTTGTGCCCATTTTTATCCTACTTTAGGTCCTATTTCACCAATTTTCACCCTAAAACAACATTTATAGGCCCCTAAGGTTGTGAATTTTGACTTGGAGGCCTGTTATACCCAAGGGATCATTCAAATTCTGAAAACTCATATCAAAACCATTCAAAAAGTACCCTTCCCTCTTAAAAATCCTTTAGTGGGACTAGGTTACCCATGTTGGCGACCTAGTCCTTTTTGAGGATTTTTCAAGTTTCAAGTGAGAAAATCAATAATTAATCAAAAATCCTCGATGGGTGTGGGTTCTTAGGTCAAAATCACCAAAAATTAGGACATGTTGCTTATATATACTTGTTTTTAGGTCATTTTGCCTCTCTCTTTCTCATTTTTCACACTCAACTCCAAAATCAAGCACAAATACATCTTCCTCAAGAAGACTCATCTCTTACAAAACAAAAGTTGTAGCTTTTAGACAAAAAACTAGGGATTTTTGTAGGTCTTGAAGCTCACTTCACATCCAATATCACAAATTGACAAGGTTGAAGATAGATGCCTATGGAGATTCATGGAGAAATCTAGGTTGAGGAGGTGCAAATAGCCACCAAATCATTCCTAAAAACTGATTTCAAAGTGCCTCCATCTTCTACCTTCAACCCACTTGCAGATTTGAGGTTTGCATCCCATTTGCATTTCTTGTTATTTTCATTTGCAATGTTGTAGGATTTCTAGGGTTTAGATTCTTGCACCATTTTAAATCTCTTACATACATCTTATTCTAGCACAATAGAATAGGGTTTTTCACTTTGTTTCAGGTTTTCCTAGTTCTTGACACACTTAGGGCCAGGATTTATGTAGATATCCATTTCATTTCAAGTTTAAATATAAACTAGGGGTTTGACCAAGGCAAACCCCACATTAGAAACCCAAATACGTTCTGTTTTGTAGGTTATTTTGCAAGTTTTGGAGAGGATTCCCATAGAGAAGCAGAACATAGACTCAAGGCACCTGATTCCACTTTCAGTTTCTCAGAAAAGAAAAAAGGGGCTAGGTCACCCATAATGGTGACCTAGTCCCATTGAGGCTTTCCAACACTGAAAACTAGAGATTCGGGGACCCAGTTGGCAAAAATGGCTCCCAGAGAAGATTTCCCAAAAAGCGACTAGGTCGCCCCACTAGGCATAAGTGTCCTAGACATCTCGAAACCCTAATTTTCCAATTTTCCCGTGGCTTCCACAATGCTAGTTTGAACCCTCTTCGGTTTCTGGGTGCACTTCTATGTTCTGTTAGGTTAGTTTACTCTTATTGATTTCACTTCTATTATATTACATCATGTGTTTTCTAGTAGTAGAAGTTAGATTAGTTTAGGTTAAGTAGTTACATTTCCATAACATATTTCAACACTTTTGCACACATCTCACTCCCCTTAGGGTCTCAACCCCTAAATATCTAACTAAATCACAAGATTAGGTGCCCCTGGAGGTGAAAGAAGATCCCCTTCCTTCTAGGTGAAACCCTAGGAAGTTATAGAGGATCCACTCTTTTAACCCCACACAAAGCACCTTCATATTTTGTGGTTCATTTTGGTGAACCTACATTCCAACAAATTACATACTTCTGATTTTTATTTCATTGGAATACTAGGAGCTCTTTTAGCACTGCATTGAATGTTGCATTGTGTAAACAAGCATCCTAGGGTTTTTCATTTTGTATTAGTGAAAAATCATCATAGTTTCCATTCATCTCCTTGAATGCTACAAAAATTTGACATATATACTATACCTCTACATGTTACCTTCCAGAAAATTGCATTTTCCATAAGAAAACACCTTAAAAACTCAAAAAAAAATCATACCAAGACTAAGTCGCCAACCTGGGTGACCTAGTCCTAGTAGGAATTTTGCATCGGTATTCTTTGAATTTGTTTTCTAGTTTTTGCACTCTTTGTTTATTTTTGTTAATGCTAAGTTTCAGTTTTCATTTTCTCTATTATATGTTTATTCTTAGCTTAAAATATCATTGCTAAGTAGTATCAAAGCATTACATGTTTCCCTTTTTGCTTTAGTTCCTAGTTCTTTCAAAATAGATTTCATGAAACATACACCTGAAAAGATAGATGACTCACATAATATAATGCACACACTTCTTCACTATAGGAACACTATATCATCGAAATCTTTTAGTTGTGATGATTTTGATTAGTTAGATGAAGCTCTTCAAACCTTCCTCTCACTCACTTCATCCAATAAGATTGGTGATGATATAGTTACAACTTCCCCACCCTTGTTTTCCAAACCTTTTAGTTGTGATGATATGGGTATGTTAGATGATGTCCTCCAAGACTTCATCACCCCTACTTCACCCACTATCATTTGTTATGATGACCACACTAACTCAAAAGATGTCAATGTCATCCAACCCCAATTCGTTCTCTACCCACCTTGTCCTAAACCCCCAACCCAAGTTTACCCTTTACCCTCCTAAGAACAATATCATTGCTCACACTCATTACATGCGTAATAACCCACATCCCCAACAACCACCTCCCTCCATTTCCCTACCATTACCCAACCCCATCTTACCCATAGCTCCTTGTTTCAACTCACAACTTAGGGAGTATGATTTGGTTGAACAACTTAAAAAGACTCCCGCCAAAATATCCCTTTGGGATCTTCTTCAAAATTCCCCTAACTATCACTCCATGCTTCAAATAACCTTACAAAAGATAGTGGTTCCTCCTGGTATGAATACTACTGATGTGGCAGCTCTCCTAAATGACATGAACACAACCAATGTGGATATTACTTTCTATCAACATGAGCTACCACCACCAAAATGAAATCTTTTTTTATCATAGCCCTATATGATTGGATAGGTATCAAAAGGACCCTGGTTGATAATGAAATTGTCCTAAATGTGTGCAGTGTGAAGCTTCTTGATAGGTTACATGTGGACCGATCACAAATACAATCCAATTCCTTATCCATGAGAGGATTTGATAATGTTACCAAAGAACCTCTTGGTGTCATCACCATACCCATTATTGTTGGAATGGTTACACTAAAGACTCCTATCCATGTCATGCCCTATGATATTTCTTATAATCTCCTCTTGGTACAACTATGGATTCATGAGATGCATGTGGTACCCTCGAACCTTCATCCCAAAATGAAATATATCTATAACAATAAATTTTATCAAGTTGACATCGATCTCAAACTTGAGAGTTACTTGCAACTTGAAAAGCAAACATCAAGTCCTATCCATACCCTAATTCCTACCTCTAACATTTCCCCTTCTGAGAAGGATCAACCCAAAGATAAAACCAAGTTTCATTTACTTGGTGATGATTGGGGCTCTTTAGAGTTTATTCCTTCCTTTATGGGTGAGTGTAGTGTAACACACAAAGAGGACACTCAAAATGATCAATCCATTGTCCTCTCCACCCAACAAGAGGGACACACTTCCCCTATCTCTACCTCATCTCTTTTGGATTGGATTATCAACAACCCCCTAACTCACAAGAAATGGAAAGACTTTATGGACGTTGTTATGACCTTGTGAAATAATTGGGTTACAAGGGTAAAGGATGCGGCAAGCATGAACAAGGCATCCGTCAAACCTAATATGCAAGGAACTAGGAATCGTCTAGGGTTTTCCTTTTCCAAAGCTAGAAAACCCAATGAATGACCCTCTCTCAACATCAACACTATATCATGCACATCAAGATCCACCCTTACGCGTACACACCCTGAATTTCTTGATGTGGATGCTCCCTTCTTCACCTATGTTCATGATGAGGATGATTTAAAATATCTCTTAGGTGCTTCAAATACTCCTTCTCACTCCAAGAGGCATGCCTCTTGTGCTATGTTGAGTTTTGAGTCTACCATTGGTGCTATTAACAAACATCATCCTAGCTTGGAACCATATGATCCCGATGCTCCCAAATCTAATGCACTCCCTTTAGGAGATACCCTTGACGTCCCCATGGATATCGATGACAAGGAAAAATTCATTAAAATCGGGAAGTGCCTAGATGATGAAGAACAAGAGGATCTTGCAGCCTTGCTTCATACCTTTCCTAAACTATTTTCTTGGAAATACTCTAACATGCCAGGAATAGATCCCCAGATAGTGGTCCATAACATTCTCCTCGTTGAGAACACTAAACCTATTCACCAGAAGATTCGAAAAATGAATCCCAAGGTTTCCTTGCATGTTAAAGGAGAACTTGAAAAAATCCTTGACGTAGGTTTTCTTTGGTCAATTGATTATTCTCCTTGGATTTTAAACATTGTTGTGGTGGCCAAACCCGATAATCATGTGACGATATGTACGGATTTTAGAGACCTGAATAAGGTCTCTTTAAAAGATGACTTTCCTCTTCCTAACATCGATATGATATGGATTCCATTGCTAGGCATGCTTTGTTATCTTTTATGGATGGATTTTAAAGTTATAACCAAATCTTTATTAACCCACAATATCAATACAAGATGGCTTTTACATCCACTTGGGGCACATTTTGTTGGGTTATGATTCCTTTTGGTTTAAAGAATGTTGGCACTACTTACTAGCAAGCAATGACCTTAATATTCCATGATTATATTCACAAAATCTTAGAAGACTATGTTGATGACATTCTTGCCAAATCCTTAACCCGCCAAGATAATGTGAATATCCTCCATCAAATATTTGAGCATATGCGGAAGTATAGCATGCACCTAAGTCCTAAAAAGTGTGTCTTGGATTAGATAGTGGTAAAATTTTAGGGTTTATCATATCTCACAGAGGCATCGAGGTGGATACAAAGAAAATTGATGCTATCATCAGTATGCCACCTCGTAAAATTTCCCAATTATGTATGTTAAAAGGATGGATACAAATCATTCATCATTTTTTCGCTTGCTTAGCCAATTGTACGTTACCCTTTACTCATCTCCTTAAAAAGGATGTCAATTTTGATTAGAATGGTGATTGTAAATAGGCCTTTGAAAATTTGAAAAAGTACCTTATAACTCCCCCTATTTTACAACCCGCTATACCCAATCAACCTTTCATCCTTTATATCGCTACTTTTGCTCATGCTCTTGCTGCCTTGTTGGCTCAAAAGGATTCCAATAGTAAAGAGAATCCTATCTATTATATTAGTCGAATGCTCCTTGATTACGAGACTCATTACTCTGTAATTGAAAAACAATGTCTCGATCTTGTATTCGCTACTAGTAATTTACAACATTACTTACTAAATGTTGAAGTACACATGATGAAAAAGTTTGACCCTTTACGATACCGTTTCACTAAAACAGATCTATCAGGACATCTTGCTAAATGGGTCATGTTGTTAATTGAGTTTGACCTAAGTTCATTTCTGAAAAATCGATCAAAGGTCAAGCCTTAACAAACCATTTAGTTGATTCTCCTTCACCATTAGCATTACCCACCAATGATTCTTTCCCTGATGACAATATGTTTATTATAGAAATTCCTACATGGGAGTTATTTTAATTCCACCTGTTGGTAAACCTATTCCCTTATCCTATCATCTCAATTTCCTATGTATGAATAATACAATTGAGTATGAAGCCCTACTCGTTGGGTTACACATTGCTCTTGTCCTAAGGGATAAAAATATTAAGATCTATGGTGATTCACAATTACTCATTACACAAATTAACAATCTTTATCAAAGTAAACATGATAAACTCTTGTAATATAAGGAGCTTTTTCTTAATCTATTAGACTAGTTCGACTCCTTTACCATTGCTAACATCCCTCAAAAAGATAATTGCCACGTGGATGCAATGGCTAGTGCAACCTCTCTTATCTCTCTTGTTGACCCTTCTAAGTAGATAGTCTTCACCATTCATCCTATCATGAAACCCTCCAAAGATCAACCTCCTGATATGTGTCCCACTTTTTCTAATAATCCATGTGAATGGTATGATTCCATCTACAACTATTTAGAAGATGGCACCATTCCTGAATTCACCACTAAAAATACCCATCAATGCTTAAAAAATTTATCCACTAGGTATATCATCCTTGCAGACATATTGTACCAAAGATCCTTCAATGGAATCCTTCTATGATGCCTCAAGGATGTTGAAACCCATATTGCCCTTGAAAAAGCCCATTCTGGTACTTGTGGAGGACATTTTGGAGGAAAGACCTTAGTGCAAAAGCTCCTGCATATGGGATATTATTGGAAACACATGGAAAAGATTGTTATGCATATGTTAAGCGATGCCACCAGTGCTAGGAACATAGTCATTTGATCCATGCTCCTGCTTCGGAGCTTCATTCCCAAATACCTATTTGGCCATTCTTTGTATGGGGTTTGGATCTAATTGGAAAAATCTCCCCACCCTCTTTTGTTGGACATACATTCATTACACTACTACTGATTATTTCATCAAATGGGTTGAAGCTATTGCCCTTCGCTCCACAACTGCTAAGGTGATAAGTTGTTTCTTATTGGAACACATCATCGCTCACTTTTGTCTCCCTTCTACTTTAGTCTCAAATAATGGCACTCCCTTTAAGAACAACGAGGTGAAGAAGTTCCTTGAGACCTTCTATATCCAACATTAGTTCTCCACACCTTACTACCCTCGATCCAATGGTCAAGACAAAATTACTAATAAGATCTTGGAAAAAATCCTCAAGAAGACTATCAATCAAAACCAAAAATATTGGCATACACAATATGCACTATGGGCGTATCACACAAGTGTTCGTTCTTCTATGGTAAAAAATTCTTTTAACCTTGTGTACGATATTGAAGCTAAAGTCTCATTGATAATGACACTTATGCAGAACAAAATCTGTACAAACTTGAAATGATTGATGAGAAATGCATAAATTCTCTTGAGAACCTTCAAGCTTATGCTAAATAGTTGAAACACAAACACGATGTTGGTGTCATCCCTTAAACCTTTAACAAGTGTGATTTGGTTTTATATAAAAACCAACGCAATGCCACTGCCAATTACGTTGACAACGATAAATTCAGTCCTAATTGTCTTGGTCCCTACGTCATTGAATCCAACTATGGATCTAGTGCCTATAACTTAACTAAGTGCAATGGTACGTCACTTCATGATCCCATTAATGTCACGCATTTATGTTGGTATTATGTCTAATCCCCTCTTGAATGGTATGATTTATAAATAAGTGTTGTTGACACTATTGGTTTCTATCTTATGGGCTGCCTCATTTCTTCTTTCTTGACATATCATCATGTTTGTGTCCTGAACACTAAAGTGATTGCTTAATTCCTTTTTACAATTACTTCATATTTCATACTATTCAAATTCTTTCCCCTTTTATGTGTTATGTTCTTTATAATCATAAGTTAATAACATATTGATCTTAATTTTTAAATCTAACCATACATTCTAAATGTGTTGTAATTGCATCACATACATTTTGTTAAATCATGTTGCCATTAATTAAATACTAAACTATTTAATTAATCACATTGTCATTTAACATCCAAACAATTAAATTACATCATCGAAAATATAAATGCATATGTATATATATATCAAAAGTATTTTATACATATCATCATAATACATAGTGTCATTATGGACTATGATTACCAAATCTCTCAGGATTTGGTACTCGTGTTGCATCAGTAGTAGGGCATCTGGAGATAGTTGTGTGTGATCATGATCGTGATCCACTGACTCTGAGTGCATACTCTAATCCTCCCATCTGTGTGAGTGCCAATCGGTACTCACCTGTTATCTAGTCTCTCTTTGCTCATACCTATGACAACTCTCTCTCTAATCTCTCTACCTTTGTTGGAGGTTGTGACAACTGTGCCTTTGGTGCAGCTCTCACTTGGTGAACCTGCCTCCTTAAGTCCTCATAGGTTGCCCATAATTTTGTGAAGGGTCTTAGGGTCTTTGGCTCTCACTTCATGATAGGTGGGGGCACATAGTCAATATCCATATGAAGGTCGCTGGCACTATCTCTATGGTTTCCTGATGCAAGAACTCTTGCCAACACTTTGCAGGCCCTAAAAAAATCAAATAAGAGTCTCATTAGTAACACATCATCATATAAACATATATGGATTAAATCACAAATAAAATACATCAAACAAAATTAAATTTCATCACCTATATCACTGGTAGAGGGTGGAATTTCCACCTCATCCTGTGTAGGGGGCATGGAGGATGTACTATTCTCCCCTCGATAATGAGTGTTGGCACCTACTGTTGCTCCTATACGGGATCTAGTCATATGAACAGGTGATAGATCTTACTGCTCATCTTGTACCTTGGCCATGAAATCATCGCCCTCAGTCAGGGGTGGCTCCTCCACTCTCTCCTCCTCCTCCTCCTCCTCCTATTCCTCCTCCTCCTCCTACTCCTACTCCTCCTCCTCCTCATCTTGCTCCTTCTCATCCTCTCCCTCCTGACCATCATATTTTGGTTCTGTATCATCATCATAATCCTCATCAATAATATCTGTAAAAATATTTGCATCCCTGTACCGTATCTCCAAGGCCCTGTCCTCTCTCTCCCTCTCCTCTCCCTCATTTGGTATCAGTTGGGCCTCTCCCACTGGCTCATCTATAGGGAACAATAGCTTTGGTCGTGAGGCTCTCCACCACTCCTCGTGGTCCCATGTGGCCCTAACATCATGTGTATCATCAACTAATGACTGGTCATGATTTGAATAGTCCGATTCACTCTTAATGACATCATCTAGTGTGAATCGTGCTATGTCTCCTAGCCTTCATGTGCTCTGAACAAACCTCTTGAATGATGCTCATACCTATGGTGGTGTTTGTACTTATACGAACTATCTCATGACCCAATCATGGTAGAATGGCCACACTATGTGATCATGCCGACCTACCAAGAACCTGGGCATCTGTAATCTCCTAAGCTATCTGGTGTAATCAGGCCACTAGAGGAAAATTTGGTATCACCTCCATAGGATATCATCCTCATCTAGTCGGTTGAATCTCACTCTCCAAAAGTGAATATCATAGTATTTCCATAATCACCGTAATGGATACCTGAATTCTCATGGATAGCCAACTATTTTCGGACATGGAAAGCCTATTGGTCATGTGCATGTGATGTGCTCTAAGCACCATATCTATAGAAGCGTTCAGTGAACCATGTTGTCTAGCTCTGGGAAAATGAACCACCCGATATCATAGTACATATGTGCTAGAATGCATCGGCCCCAAGCATATACTATCTAATGCTCTACCATGCTTTGTATCAAGTGTACTAGTCTATCCTCCAAATGTGTTTCTCACGCATCTGGCAATAGGAACAATGCTACTATGTGCATCATGATCCATCTCACCACGAGTACTCGTGAATAAAGTAGCATCAATAGCTCTATCCGTCTAACTACCCTATCATCATGAATGAGACCCTCTAAGCAGTACTGCATATCCACCCGCTACTCCAAGAAGGACCATCCCCTTTATAGTCATATGCACTCTCCCTGAATAAGAAGTCAGAGAATACATTTGATATCCTCCAGTGTAATCATCCTCTCTCCTGTGGGTAGGTAAGATGTTCAGGTATTTGCATTCCACCTCTCACATAGCACCATCAGCATCACATCATGGTATCTCATTGGTGGAATAACATAGGCCCAATAGATCCCCACTGCCTATAAGTGCTCTATCTCTACTGGTTAGGTTGTACCACTATCGAGACTATGTCGGTACTTGTACAAAGTCTCACAATTTTCTATCTAAATCATTTAATTTCTTCCATTTTACTCTAATTCACCAATAAAGTGTGCTTATGTCGTTCTACTATTCTTTTTCTATGGCCCTCAACACTTTAGAACCCTTTTGGGATACTTCACAAAGAAATGAGACACTTTGCAAAGAAAAGGGACACTTTGCGAAGGAACGAGACACTTTGCGAACAAAAGGGACACTTTGTGAAAAAAAAGGACACTTTGCTAAAAAAATTTCAAGGATCCTAATATACTCTAAATAAGCATTAAATTCATCCTATAATTGAAAATTCACAAATTATAGGTTCCAAAATCAACCAACCTCATACTGGTGGTTGCCACTCGCCACCTAGTCACATAAAACATCCAACGTCGTGGGAGTAAAACCACGTGTGCTAGGCATGCTGTCAGTCTCTCCTCATCACTCTTCAATGCTGCAAAAGGTAAATGAGAAAAGTAAGTGAATGTTACTATTTGTTATTTTATTTTTAACTACCTCACTTTTACACACATGTGCACATTTGTACCTTCTCACTTTGTTAATCTTTTAGTGTGCTTTTTATTAAAATCAACATTCTGGGTGCTAGTGAACTCAGTTTTTAATGTCGTTTGTTGCATAAAAATCATGTTTCCATGCCCTACATGATCACTCACCTATCACTATGAGGCATGGTACTTGGAAATTCCCTCTGATATGCATGCCCTTATTTGATGTGGCTAGATGGCTACCTTGATTCCACCTCTGTAAAGCAAGTAGAATCAAGGGGGGCATACATATACCCTCAAATTTGATCATTAGGGTTTAGATAAGAGTATTTCTAGGACTTCTAATGAATTTTTGTTGTAGTATATGGTTCCTAATATTGTGATTTTGCAGATAAATACATTGGGGACTTCATTCTCCCACCTTGTAAATGAGTATCCTTTTATGAAAATGAAGGTGCATTGTTTGTTTTAGAGTCCTTTAGCTTACATATGCATGTAGATTCGTATGGATGCTAAAGTGGGGGCTAAATGTGTTGCCAAAAATTGTATACCTTTGAAGAAAAGGATAATTTTGTGCCCATTTTTGTCCTACTTTAGGTCCTATTTAACCAACTTTCACCCTAAAACAACATTTATAGGCCCCTAAGGTTGTGAATTTTGACTTCGAGGCCTATTATATCGAAGAGATCATTGAAATTCTGACAAATCATATCAAAACCATTCAAAAAGTACAGTTCCCACTTAAAAATCCCTTAGTGGGACTAGGTCGCCCAAGTTGGCAACCTAGTCCTTTTTGAGTATTTGTCAAGTTTCAACTGGGAAAATCAATAATTAATCAAAAATTCCTGGTGGGTGTTAGCTTCTTAGGTCAAAATTCCTGACAATTAGGTCATGTTGCTTATATATACTTGTTTTTAGGTCATTTTTCCTCTCTCTCTTGCTCATTTTTCACACTCAACTCCAAAATCAAGTGTAAAAACATCTTCCTCAAGAAGACTCATCTCTCACACAATAAAAGTTGAAGCTTTTGGAAAACAAACTAGGGATTTTTTTTAGGTCTTAAAGCTCACTTCACATCCAAGAACACACATTGACAAGGTTGAAGATAGATGCCTCTGAAGATTCCTTGAGAAATCTAGGTTGAGGAGGTGCAACTAGCCACCAAATCATTTCTAAAGATTGATTTCAAAGTGCCTCCATCTTCTACCTTCAACCCACTTGCAGATTTGAGGTTTGGATCCCATTTGTATTCCTTGCTGTTTTCATTTGCAATGTTCTAGGATTTCTAGGGTTTAGAGTCTTGCATCATTTTAAATCTCTTACATACATCTTATTCTAGCACAATAGAATAGATTTTTTACTTTGTTTCAAGTTTTCCTAGTTCTAGACACACTTAGGGCTAGGTTTTATGTAGATTTCCATTTCATTTCAAGTTTAAATACAAACTAGGGGTTTGACCAAGGAAAACCCCACATTAGAAACCCAAATACATTATGTTTTGCAGGTTATTTTGTAGGTTTTGGAAAGGATTCCCATGGAGAAGCAGAAAACGAACCTAAGGCACCTGAGTCCACTTTTGGTTTCTCAAAAAAGTAGAAAGGGACTAGGTCACCCATAATGGCGACCTAGTCTCATTGAGGTTTTGCGACATTGAAAGTTAGAGATTCGGGGACCCACTTAGCAGAAATGACTCTCGGAGTAGATTTCCCAAAAAGGGACTACGTCGCCCCACTAGGTGTAAGTGTCCTAGACAGCTCAAAACCCTAAGTTTCTAGTTTTCGAGTGACTTCCATAATCCTAGTTCTAGCCCTCTTTGGTTTCCAGGTGAACTTCTATGTTCTATTATGTTAGTTTACTCTTATTTCTTTCACTTCTATTATATTACATCATGTGTTTTCTAGTAGCATAAGTTAGATTAGTTTAGGTTAAGTAGTTACATTTCCATAACACATTTCAACACTTTTGCACACATCTCACTCCCCTTAGGTTCTGAACCTCTAAATATCTAACTGAATCACAATACTAGGTGCCCCTAGAGGTGAAAGAAAACCCTCTTCCTTCTAAGTGAAACCCTAGGAAGTTGTAGAGGATCCACTCTTTTACCCCCACACAAAGTGCCTTCATATTTTGCGGTTCACCATGCTTCCTCTTCCACTTGCTAGGTGAATTCTCTCAAGGACCATGTAATCATGTTCCCTGATGATGTCTCTTATATTGATAATATGGATTTTGGGCCTCCTCCTTCTGCTCAGACATAAACTCATGTTGTTGATTGTGTTGCCCCTCCAATGGTTTATATTGCTTAGATTTTAGAAAAAGCTATTTTTACTATGATTCTAGCTAGTGAAAGTGTTGTCTATCATGTTGCTTCGGCTACTTTGGTTTTGGGAAAGGTTGTCTCTTCTATTATTCCCATTGATCCAATTTTTTATATGGTTGTTTCACTTGAGGTTCTTGTTAAACCTTCATTTTTTCTATTTAAAGGGGATTATCCCCCTTCCTAACTTAAATGGATTCAAATTTGTTCAATATTTCTTCTTGGAAAGTTGTAGCATAGAAAGAAATGTACTCCTAAGAAGGACTCTATTTTTATTGAAAATCCCTTAAGGGAACACTTGCAAGGTTTAAGCTCGAGTGGTTGAGTTGTTTCTCTATGTTTCTCTATTTTTGTCTTGTTATTTTTGTAATGGGATCAACACCCTTCCCTACTTTTTCAATTAAAAACATCTAATTGTGTTAAATATTGGTTAAACCATCTTAAAGTGGAAGGGTGAATCTGAATAATTGAAAAAAATAAAATTTAAAAATTTAAAGTAAAATGGGACAAGTTCAACAACATAGAAGTGTTCTAGTGTAAGTATAATTATGTCCATTTGGTGAACAAATAAATGAAAGTAAGTGAATGATAAATTATTTAATGAGGTGAATGTTTAGATGTGTGTGTGTATAAAGACAATATAAAAATAAATATATAAGGATACAGAATGTATATACATACAGGTAAAATTCTAGGGGAAGGAGCCTGACCTTACATAAAATAATATCATTTCTAATTATCTATACATATCAAAATATTTCTTCAAAATAAACATAAAGCTAAATGAAAAATGATATAAATATGTGAATTTCAGCTTACATAAAATAGATAAGAATAATTTAATTCCACAAAATGGAAGAAGATATTATCCAATCCTTTCAATATATGAAAATAAAAAATGTATTAGGAGGGAGGCAAGAACCCATGTACATAAAACCTGCCCTTAAATCATGTCTACCGCTAATAAATTACTACTATTAATTATAAAAATATTCATTTTATTTTCTCCATTATAATCGATGCAAAAGTCTTATACTCACAATTAATTTAAGCTAGGATTTCATTGAATATTTTTTTGAGAGTTATATTTGAAACATAAAGAATATGTGTTGTGTGCTATAATTTTTTGTTGTTACAACTAAATGAGGATAATATATATATAGTTGCCAATTTGGGGGGACTTTGACCCACATGGAGGGTGTTGGCCTCCCATGGAGGTCATAGACCCCTTTGTGGGCTTTGATTGATAAGGGACCATAACCCCCTAGGAGTTAAGCTCCCATAGAACAACATGGCAACAAAACTTTAGCCTATCCACCCCTCCCTTTTCAATTAATTTTAATTTTTTTTTTTCTTTTGCTATTTAATTTCTTTTAAAGAATACTGTTCCTTTAGATTATAATATGCAAATTTTCTATATTATCTTATTAATTAATGCAAAAAAAAAGGGAAAACCCCTCTACTTAGTGTTTATCTTCATCATGAAATAAGGCTAAAAACCCTCTATTCATAATTTATTTTCATCGTGAAAATTTAAAACAAAGTACTCCGTTAATATTTAGTTTTTAACATCTTCGTGCACTCATAGTTTTATTTACCACTTTTTTTCTTTTTTTTCTTTTTTAACTTTTCATTTTTAATTAATTATTTATTTTTTCCTATTTAAACAAAAACACACATATAATTTGTTCATTCTTAAATGTTCAATTATAATTTAAGTTAATTAACAATATACATTTTTTTAAACAAATTTTATTACACTCCATTTATCTTTAGTTTTATAGCCTTGGTGCATTCCTTAATTTTCACAAACATTACATTTCGATATATTTATTCATTTTTTTAAAAGAGAAAATAAGATAATGATTATCTATTGAAAATAATTTTATTTACCACCACTTTATTTTATTTTTCAGTTTTATTTTTTTATTTTTGAATTGTCTTTTTGTCTTTCTATTATTTAATTTAAATAAATAAAAGTATATTTAATTTGATTTGTTTATTCTTAAATATTAATTATAATTTAAATAAATTATTATAATATTTATTAAAATTTATATTAAATATATCAAAACACATCATTTTCAAAGTATCTATTTCACATATATGTCTTGATCCAATCAATATAATAGTCAAATAAATTATCAAAACAAATTACATATATATTACATTTTATAACCATTATTATAACCATTAAAGAAAGTAGAAATAAAAGAATAAAACATGTCCAATCTAAAATTTCCTCCCCAGTTTCGAGCAAATTTCCACTACCAAACTAAAGATCCAATAGTGTTATTGCCATCAAGGAGATAGCTATCAAATCCTATTTTCACATAGGCCCTACATGGAGAAGAAATATAAAATACAATAAAAAGAAATATCAATCAGTCAAAGGATAGAAAATGAGTATAGTATAGCCATCCATTAATGGATTTAATTGAAGGTCCAGTGTAGGAGAGGGGAAAGGAGATATTAGTGCCATTCTCCAGGCCACCAAAATGGCAGTTCGTGTGGGAAAAGGAGGCTCGTTAACCATTAAAACCCTTGTGATCCCTCCTTAACAGATATGGATGTAGATTTGGATTAAAAAAATGCAAAGAGAGAGAAAGGAGCAAGAAGAGAGGATAGAGGGATGTGAAGAGGGGAAGGATATTACAAACATGTGGACATCCATACAAGCATAGATACATGATGAGGCGAGTTGAAGAGGCATGGTCTCATGGGTTGTGACAATCGCAGGATATGTACACATAATTGATTTGTTGAAAAGACGATAAAAATTACAGGCAAATTATATAATTGGCAAGTTCAATTGTTGTCATCACCCTCCTTGTATGCATGGAAAGGGGAATGCAAAGTATAGCACAAGGGAAAGAATATAAAAAATATGGACAAAGGGCATTTCAAAGAAAAGGAATACGTAGAGATGAGGCTGAAGCTGATAATAGTAGCTACATATGCACAAAATGGATTCATTGAACAGGCCTTGAAAAATTCATGCAAAAATGAAATTGGTAGTTGTGAAATCACAACTCCTGCCCTTGCCCACATCCCCCATGACCTCTACCAAATTGGAAAAACTGAAACAAAAAACTTTCAAGCAACTACAATTGGTGAGTGAAAATCCAAACTCCACAAGCTTGATTGAAATTACCATTATTTGGGGTGGAATGAGAGCTATTGATTGAGTTATGGATGTCTAGCAAGGTAAGTTTTCTTAGAGTATATGGTTTAGTTGTAAAGTATGAGCATTGTATCATTCAATATTTTGTCACTTGGATGTATTTGTTCTTGCCTGGGCTTAGTAGAGGATGTAATTATGCTAGTTTGAGATTATAATGTTTGAAAAAAAGAATATACTTTCTTGGAAATCTTAAAAGTCAAATATGGACATAATCATTACTTTAATATCTTGCATAACAAATACTGGAAATTGACCAATGCACTTAATATTTCCTTCATACAAGAATATAAACTCAAGAATCAAGTACAAGTTTAACATATTATATATTTCTTCTTGCAAGGAATTGTTTAAAGTATAAACATCAATTTAAATAAAGATTATCAATTTTCACTGATTTAAGGTAGTAGTATTCATAGGGTAAAATGAAAGAGGATGTAAGGAAACATTATATGCTTTTCCAAAGTGGGATTTTTTCTGGTGTTGTTGAGTATGTGAAACATTTAATGATAAATCAAAATATTTAAAGAAGTAATTTCAATTGACTAATAAATATTTGGTGATAGTATAAACAATGTTTATAATCAAATAATTAAACTAAGGTATGAATATATATGGTAGGAAAATAAGTTGGGATTAGGAGGGATTTATAAACCAAAGATTTACTATAATTAAGGTTTGATTATTGAGTAACTTTATGCTCAAAAGTTAAGGGTAATAAGATGGCAAAAAGTTCTAGATTAAATCTATAGTTGTAAGATAGCCTAGTAATATAAACCTAGGATAAGTTGTAATTAATATGAGTCTTGACTTGTGGTTTTATAATATTGTAAGTAAAGGTGACTCCATTTAATGGTACTACAAGCATGGTTTACTAAATATATCTTTAATGTTGAAATCCAATACTTTAATAATTCATTAAATCCATGATAAATGTTTTGGATGACTACATCATCTCTATCAATCTCTTGAATATGAGAACCTTGATATTGAAATTATTATTATTCCCATAATAAAGCACAATATAATTTGTATACAAAATGGAAGGAAACTATCATTAATTTGATAATGTTGTCGATATTTCAAGTTATGAGATAAATTTTATGTAGCATCTCTTGATACCCTACTAACGACCATTAAGGTTTTGTTTATTTTAAATAGAAATTAGGAATAGTTATATAATTTATAAATTAGACTATTATAAAGGTATGGGGTGACATCCTAAGGTAAACAAAATTTGAAGATTAAGAGTTTAATATATAAGTTCAAGATATCAAGAACTAATACACTTGTGATATCTAAGATTTCCAATTCATACTGTATACATGTTATCCTGTTTTAAATCTGAATAAAACTCAATGTTATAAACTATGTGGTATTGTCATCAGGGTGTCAAATGTGGCATAAAATCCTTGATAGGTAATTGTAAGGAGTTATAAAATAGATTTTGTGATAAAGGTTTATTGAATTGGGAAATAATGTGTATACATCCTTTGAGAGACCTTGTAAAGATAACTATGCATTGTTACTTTGATACTTTTGGAAGTAGGTACATAAGTGGTACATGGGTGAAGGATGCCTCTATGACTTTAAGTCCTTAGGGGGAGGGTTTAAAAGGGGAATAAATTCAAGTATTAAGGATGTCATGCTTAGAAAAGATCCAATTCTATCTCTTGTTATTCTATGTTAAATCTAATGTGAACACATTTATTTCTTTACATTTTTCCAAGCTTCCCTACATTGTTTTATTTTACCATTTTATTAGATATTGCATGATGATTTGAGTATAATTCTCACACACGATATCTTACATATCTTACAAAGTATTTAGACTTAAAGTCTCCTATTTTCATGACCATTTTATTTCACAAATTTTAGTTACACTTATGTAGAGTTGAATTATTTTTTAAATCTTATTTACATTTGAATTCACCTGAATCAAAAAGACTTGATCCTCTTGGAAGGTTTCAATTTATAAATACCTTTACACGAGTCAAAATATAAATGAACACTTATTTAAGAAAATGGTAAAATAAAACAATGTAAGGAAGCTTACAAAAATGTAAAGAAGGAAATGTGTTCACATTAGATTTAACACAAAATAACAAGAGATAGAATTGGAGCTTTTCTAAGCTTGATATCCTTAATACTTGAGTTATTCCCCCTTTAAACCCTTCTCCTAAGGACTTAAATTCATAGAGTCATCCTTCACCCATGTACTGCCTATTTACCTACTTCCAAAAGTATCAAAGTCACACACAGTTCTCTTTACAAGGTCTCTCAAAGGATGTATACACATTATTTCCCAATTCAATAAATCTATATCAAAAGATCTATTCTATAACTCCTTACAATTACCTATCAAGGATTTTATGCCACATTTGGCACACTGATGATAATACCACATAGTTTAAATAGCATTGATTTCTATCCAGACTTAAAACAAGATAACATGTATATAATGTGAATTGGAAATCTTAGATATCACAAGCGTATTAGTTCTTGATATCTTGAACTTATATATATATATATATATATATGATTTTAATCTTCCAATTTTGTTTACCTTATGATGTCACCCCATACCTTTGTAATAATCCAATTTACATTATTTAACTATTCCTACTTTCTATTTAAAATGAACAAAACCGTAATGGTCATTAGTAGGGCATCAAGAGATGCCACATTAAGTTTATCTAATAACTTGAAATCTGGACAACATTATCAAATTAACGATTGTTTCCTTCCATTTTGTATACAAATTATACTACGCTTTATTATAGGTATAATAATAATTTCAATATCAAGGTTCTCATATTCAAGAGATTGATAGATGTATCATGCAGTCATGTCAAACATTTATCATGGATTTAATGAATTATTAAAGTATTGAATTTCAACATTAAATTTATATTTATTAAACCATGGTTGTAGTACCATTAAATTGAGTCACATTTATATATAATATTATAAAACCATAAGCCAATACTCATATTAATTAAAACTTATCCTAGGTTTATATTACTAGGATATCTTAACACTATAGATTTAACCTAGAACTTTTTGCCATCTTATTTCCCTTAACTTTTGAGCATAAAGTTACTCAATAATCAAACATTAATTATATTTGTTGTTCTCTTGGCTCTTGTTCTATCTACCCATAGAGAAAACTAGAGTTGAGAATGCCAATATCTTGGATTTTGATCCTTCAACTTCTTGATTACATTAAGAAAATTCTTGTTCATGGACTCTACTAACCCATTACCCTGAGGGTAATAATTTTAGAAAAATTTCAAGGTGATCCCGTAGTCGAATGCCTAGTTGGAAAACTTCAAGGAAGTGAATGTAGAACCATTGTCACACACCAAATCCTTGGGACAACTGAATCTAGTGATGATGTTCTCTTCCATGAATTTGATTACTGCATATGTCATGTAATTCTTCAATGCTTGTGCTTCAGACCATCAGATGCAATAATCAGTCACAGTCAAAATATATATGTGTTGTGCCAATGACGGTGGATTTATCATGCCAATGAAGTCAAGCCCCAACATTTTGAACAACTTCACTTCTGTGATTGGTTGTAGTGGCAAAGAATGCTTCTTTTTACGGGTTGTATTGATTTGGAAGGTGTGATAGGTTTTGACATGATCATATGCATCCTTGAAAACAAAGGGCCAATAGTACCCTACTCTTATGATTTGGTAATTTGTTGCCTGACTTCCTCCATGGCCTATCCCAAACTTGGAATGAAAATTTTATATGATTATTTTGGCTTCATCATTCCCAACACACCTCAAGTAAATTCCTTCATGGTTCCTTCTATAGAGTACTGACCCTTGAAGCATGAAGCGTTGGAACTTAAGCCAGAAGGCTCACTTCTATGCTGAGTTCATTTGCGCGAGATACTTGTAATTTATCAAATATGCAGTGATGTCATAATACCACTCCTTTGGGAAGGTGTCTGTTGCACTAGGTCGGGCCCTTCTATAGACATTTTTTGAGTTAAAGCCTGCCCATAGACTAGCTTCATTGGTTGTAATTCAATATCATACTCTTGGATAGTGGCGACCCACTTTCCTCTTCTCTCTCCTAGCTCATTTTGCATTAAGAGTTTTTTGACAGCTACATTAAGAACGATGGCGAAAACTTTTTGATGGCCTTTACTAGTGCATAGGCCTATTTTTCAATGCTAGGATATCTCAATTATGTATCCTTGAGGGGTGAGCTCATGAAATCTATTGGATGTTCATCTCTATCTTCTATTCGTTGAGTAAGTATTGTGGCACAAGAATGCTCTGATGCAAATGAATATAGGTAGAATGGTTTCGTGTACTCTAGATTAACCAAGACAAGAGCATCAACTTTGATTTTCTTGATTTATTCAAAGGCTCCCTTTGTTGGTGGTGTCCATTCCATCTGAGCATCCATCTTTAAAATCTCATTTAAAGGTTTTACTATCTCAGCAAAACTGATGATAAATTTTCTAACAAAATTGATCTTCCCAAAGAAACACCTCAATTCATTTTGGCTAGTAGGAAAATGGATTCTTGAGATTTCCTCTATGCATTCAGGATCAATTAGTATTCCCCTCTTAGTGATCAGGTGACCCAATAATTTTCCCTCAGTGACCCCTAATATGCATTTCTTTGGATTTAAGTAAATCCCATGCCTTTGACATCTTTGGAATACCTTCCTTAAGTCTTCTATATGGTCTTCTCTCCTCTTTGAAAACACTATCAGATCATCCATATAGATGATTATACATTTTGTAATTAAATATTTGAAGGAAATGTCCATGACCCTCTCAAATGTGGCCCCTGCATTAATTAATTCAAAGGGAATTATTTTGTAGGAAAAGGTTCCCCATGTTATCGTGAACACAGTTTTTAGTTTGTCTTCATATTCCACCAGCACTTGGTTGTACCGAGAACATCCATCCAGAAAGGAAATCATTCGTGATCCATTGACAATTTGTAAGACTTCATCGAGTGATGGCAAAGGATAATTGTCCTTTTTAGAAGCTTTGTTTCAATTTTAGAAATTAATGGATGGCCTGATTTCTCCATTTTTCTTTCGAACTGGGACTAATTTGGGGACCCACGTTGAGTGGAACATTGGGAATATGTTTCTTTTTTATAAAAAATTCTTGACATAGTGATGAATGAGTAGTTCCAATAATGGGTTAACCGACCATTGGCCTTGTCTAAATGACCTACTTCCAAGCTTGAGAGGAATTGTATGCATGATCATGGAAGTATCATAAGTCCTTAAATCTTTATATCTCCAAGCTATGACATTGCAAAACTACCTCATTCTCTATATTATTTAGGCCTTTTCTTTGGGCATACAGACTGAACCTATGCATATAAATTTTTAATCTCATCTTCGAATCTTAGATTCACCTTTTCATACCAGTCACCTTCGATCCATTGTTTCTTCACTTGTTCGATTTGATCTTGATCAAATATTCTTTCCAATTGTATCTTCCCTCTTGGAATGATGTTTGTCTTTAAGTTCATGATGCCATCAACATCGAATTTAGCTTCTCTTTGTATCTCATCTTTGTCAATAACCTATGTTGCAAAAACATCTGAACTTGTTAAAAATTCAAGAATGTGGTCATCATCCTCAAAAACTTGGAAGTTTGTGATATTATCCAAAATTGATTGTATTGATGATAGCTCCACTATGAACTAGCTTATACCATCCATGACAAGTGGCTCCAATGAATTGGCTTCCTGTGCCAAGGAATTTTCTATTTGATTGTTTAATCCATTCACAGACTAAATATTGAAATAATCAAATCTCTCAATAAGATCCAACACTCTATTGCGGTAACGAGCTAATCTTTTATCATGGAAACCATATTGCTTCCTTACCTACCTCACAACTATCTCTGAATATCCAAGAGCATGCAACACTTTTGCTCCTTTTTTCAGTGCTAGCAGTAATCCATGAATCAATGATTTGTATTCAGCTATGTTATTCATGCAAGGGAGCTCTAGTCTATGAGCTACGAGGTATGCTTCTTCTTTTGGACTAATAAACTTGAAACCAACCTTGACTCCTTTCTTTGATTAGGATCCATCAAACCTTAAGGTCCAAACCTATTCTTGTTCTAGGGAAAATAGAGTCTATGGATCCATGTTTCCTGCTTTGGGATCTTGCTCAATCTCTTGTATCATTATCAAGGTAGATCCACCAACACAATCAACCACTTTTCTATTTCAAAGGCTCAATACCTGTAGGATTCTTTTGTGTAGTTCTTCCACTAATTTATAACACATCTTACATACAAACTCAAAATGTGCAGCATTGTGGATTTGACACCAATTTGGCAGCAATAAATCTTGAATGTGGATATGTTCACACAATTATG
>CM021102.1:756779428-756826760 GCA_007115665.2 Sequoiadendron giganteum | reverse complement strand
GGGGGGGGAAGATAGAGGGAAGGGAGAGAGAGAGAATTAGACGGGGGAAGGGAGAGGGGAAGAAAAGAGAGAGAGAGTGGGGGGGAGATAGAGGGAAAGGGAGAGAGAGAATTAGGAGGGGGAAGGGAGAGGGGAAGGAGAGAGAGAGAGATAATTATGAGGGGGAAGGTTGAGGGTAAGAGGGGAAGAAGGGTAGAGAGGGAGAGAGGGAGAGATAGATATATAGAGAGAATGGAAGAGGGGAAGAATGGGAGAGACAGAGGGAGAGAGAATTAGGAGAGGGAAGGGAGAGGAGAAGAGGGGAAGAGGGGAAGGAATGGATAGAGAGGGAGAGAGAATTAGCAAGGGGAAGGGAGAGGGGAAGATAGGAAGAAGGGGATAAAGAGAGAGAGAGAGAGAGAGAGAGAGAGAGAGAGAGAGAGAGTCAGGAGGGAGAAGGGAGAGGGGAAGAGTGGAAGAAGGGGAGAGAGAAAGAGGGAGGGAGAGATAGAGAGAGAGAGAGGGAAAGATAGAGGGAAAGGGAGAGATAGAGTGAGGTAATTAGTAGGGGGAATGTAGAGGGGAAGAGGGGAAGAAGGGGGGAGAAAGAGAGAGAGAGAATTAGGAGGGGGAAGGGAGAGGGGAAGAGGAAAAGAAGGGGAGATAGAGAGTGGGAAGGAGAGAGGGAAAGGGATAGAGAGAGAGAGAGAATTGGGAGGTGGAAGGGAAAGGGGAAAGAGGGGAGAGAGAATTAGGAGGGGGAAGGGAGAGGGGAGTTGGGGAAGAATGAGAGAGAGAGAGATAGAGAGAGAGGGGGGGAAGAGGGGAAGAAGGGTTTGAGAGACAATTAGGCGGGGAAGGGAGAGGGGAAGAGGGGAAGAGGAGGAGAGAGAGAGAGAGAGGGGGGGAGAGAGGGAGAGAGAGAGGGAAAGAGAGAATATTTAAATATTTTCTATATTGGTAATATTAATTAGTTATATAATATTTTATATATATTAACTTAATATATATATATAAATATTTATACATTAACTAGAATATATAAATAATATTTAAAGATTATACATAATTCCATAAGAGATTATCATAAATTATAAATTATATTTTAAATTATAAACTATATTGTATATTCTCAAGTAGATATATTAAAATAAACTATAAATTATTTATTGCAATTTTTTAAATCATATATTAAAAAGTATATTAGATTTTTTAAAATTATATTATAAAAAAATCGGATATCTGATTTGGAAATTGCAATTTTTAAAATCATATATTAAAAACTATATTACAATTTTTAAAATTATATATAAAAAAATCGGATATCCAATTTGGATTGGATATCCAATTTGAATCAGATATCCGATATGTCTGACAAAAAACCTACTACCTAGTGATTAGCCTCAGGTTTGCTTCAAAATTTGGCTAGGACAAGCCAATCCTAAGAAGTCAACACAGAAAAACATGTTTAAAAACGTACCTTTCTTTTCTAGACTTTGCCCATGTGGTTGATGACTTTTTTTTTATCCTAAATTGATGAAACGAAAAGGGTTTTTAAAGGAGATTCTCAGCTTTCTACCAATATAGATTATGCTTTACTTTGAATTTAATAAATAATTATTATTCATTTTCTATTTGAATTATGATTAAAGTCCTGATTGATAGGTTGATTGAAAAGCATCTATATCATTCAAACCGTATCACATTTTTTGAATCCAAAACACGTCACTTTCTATACTTCGCATACTATAGGATTTAAACAAAAAAATGAATTTCATGAAGTTTTGACCAAGTTAAGGTGGTCAGACATATGAGTTTTTTTTTTTTTAAAGTTGCAATAAAAAATTCATAATTAATTATTTACTTGGAAAAAAATAAAAAAAAATATGCATCACATCAGGAAATGAGTCTCTTTCTATGTCCCTCCCACTCTATCCCACTATCCATCTCTCTCTATATCCCTCCCACTCTATCCCACTCTCTCCTACTCCCTCTCTCTCCCTCTCTCCCATGTCTCTCCCTCTAGCAACCTACTTAGGTAACTCTCTCTTTGTCTCTCTCCCCTCTCTCCCATGTCTCTCCCTCTGGCAACCTACTTAGGTAACTCTCTCTTTGTCTCTCTCCCCTCTCTCTATCTATCCCTTGCACCCTACCTAGATAAGTGCCTCTCAATCCACCCCCCTCTTTCTCTACCTCTATTATGGCACTCCCTCCCACACCCTCTACCTCTCTTAGGTCTCTCAATCACACTCCCTCTCTCTCCCACTCCCTCTCTCTCTCACACTCCCTCTCTTTGACACTCCCTCTCACTACCTATCTCTCAAGTCTCTCCCTCACCCCCCTCACACTCTCAAGTCTCTCCCTTTGGCACCCTACCTACATAACTCTCTTTTTCTCTTTGTCTCTCTCTCCCCCCTCTCTCTCTCTCCCACCCCCCCTCTCTCTCTCCCTCCCTCTATCCTTGCCACCCTAAATAACTAAGTGCCTCTCACTCCAACCCCTTCTCTCCCACTCCCTCTCCCTTAAACTCTCACTTCTACCCCCTCTCCATCTCTCCAGACTCTCTCTCTCTCTAAATTCTCCCTCCCTTTAAATACATACGTAAATACATACATACAAGCATACATACATGTGTAGATACAATCTTACATACATACATACAATATATATGCATTGATACATACAGGCATACGTACATACATACAAGCATGCATACATGACATACAAGAATACATGTACATAAAAACATACAAATATATCAGCATACATTCAATATATTGGAATTTAATATAAAGGAGGACATAACGTGATCACATTATAACCCGCTCGCATTATGTCTTAGTTGACATACTTCCCACAGAAGCAAAAACAATGTCAAAACTAAAATATAACGAGAGCGCGTTATAACACGCTCACATTATATCTTGCTTTGGGAATTCTTGAGCCTTAGGCTTGGTATTTGCCTTGGAATACCAACCCAAAGCCTTGGAAGGCATTCCAAACGACCAAAGACGTAGTTTTAGAAAATCTACCATATTTCACATAATCGAGTTCGTGCTCACCATTAGGATTGCACATGGTTCAATATCAAAATAATTGAACACATGGGTAATATTGGGTTCTCTCTTAGCTATCCAACCATGTAATGTTTTTCACTTTCTGAAAATGTTAAGCCTTTCATCCATAATTTATTTTATTTGTATGTATTTTTTTCCCAAAAAGCAGTGTTTGTTATTTTTTTCATTATAAATTAACCGTTCATCGAATTTTCAAATAAATTAGATTTTTATAAACTAGACTCCACTCTACAAATTTTTAAAAAATAAAAAAATAAATTCAATTAGTTTCCAAAATTTGTAGGGTAGCACGGCCAAAATTCTATTTTTCAGGAAATGTCCACTTTGAAAATTAGTAAAAAATCAAATATTCATTAAAAAATTATTAGAAAAATCATGCATCAACTACATAGTGTTAGTTAACTTCTGACTGTTGCAATTTTAAAAATACTAAAAAAAAATTCACCGTACGAGGGTCATACAAGAGTTGCTATGTTATGTTTTTCTGACAAAAACAACACCAATTTGTGTACGTCCCTCTTTTGAACCCCTTAATGACAACCATTTTAAAAATAAATTAGTAGTTTAGAAAGTAGACTCAAAGCACTTCGATCCTTGTTATTGTTCCATCTCAAAATTTTGAGTGTAACTATCCTCAATTTCACATCCAAGGTCAGTATTTCCTGATTTCAGAAAAAGTTGTCTAGCTAAGTTTCCTTTTTAGGAACCATCTTTGTGCATTTACCCCACTCTGGAAAAGGTTTGTTAAGACTTAATCAAGTTCGCCCATTTTCAGCTTGCGTTTTCACATAATTTTATCTTTTTAACAAGCTGAAAGTGAACTTTCAAATAAAGGCCTAGAAAAAACTAGATTTAAAAGTCTATGAACTGATATAAATTATTTTTTATTTATTGTAGTTTAATGACCACCCAAGGAGAATCTTTGAGAAAGGCACAAATGAAGCTCGCTAGCAAGGGACTGCAGTTAGAATCGAAAATCAACTCTAAATGGAAAAATATTACAAAAACCAATCTTGGGGATGTAGACTTCAGAGAATTCAAGAAGAGGATATACGGACACGATGGATTCCTACCGACACTAATTTCTCATTGGATGATGAGGAATGGAATTGTTGAAGTAGCTGTATTTCCACTAGCCATAGAATGTACTGAATTAATGGTAGAGTGTTCCATCCATTAGAATGCATAGGAGATGCATATTGTTGTGCGTGATGGGAGAATATTACCTCATCTCAATGAATTGGAAATCTAGAAGGAATTTGGCATCCCAACGTATAACCAAGCTTCATACAAGTCTAAGGAGGATGCCAAAAAATTATATGAAGACCACTTCAAACTTTTTCCAACAAACATTACCAAGTCATGGCTGGAAAAACAGAGGGCCTCTACCAAGAAAATGCCAAAGAAGCTGCTCTGTACATAATTCAAGGAAGACTATGGAGATATTATTTTATTATTAAACAAAATAGCTAACAAATCTCTAGGTGAGCCATTTGAGACGTGGATGTATTATTTCATTGATGAAATCACTTTAGGTGTTAGGGTGTTCAATTGGTCCTCGATGATTAGTGACAATCTCCATAAGTAGCTAATTAATCTAGAAAGGAAAAAATCATTCCACATGACCTCCTACATCATCTATCTATTGGCCAATACTTATAGATATGTAGGATTAATCTACAAAAGTGCAGTTGGAAATGGTGAAAATGAATTGAAGTCTTACGACTATTACTTGCAGTTGCAACTCAGTGAGAAGGCCCACTTCAGACAGACAAATGATGCTAATCTTATGTATATCACTAGGATACTTCAAGTAGAAACTCACCAGAGCCTAACTCATGAAGCTAAGAGACTGATCAACAAGTATGGATCCAGGTTTATTAATTTTCTAAGATTCACGTACATAAGGGTTCACGGGTTCACTTGAAATCCTTATCGATTTCTAATCTATCCTACCAATAGAATGGTCTTTCTGGAAGTCTTGACGTAGTTTGAAACATACCAAAACCTCCAAAGGTCAAAGCAAAAGGCAACCATCACTTTCTTGTTCTTTATCTGAAACATGCTAGCGTCTTGTCCATTGGCACAAGGAGCTAAAACTACCAGGCTAGAGATGCAATGGTATCCATTCACAACTTACTGGTCTAGGGATAATTTTGATCCTCACTACCACATTCAAACCATGAATAGAAAGAAATATAATCATAGGGTGGATCTAGAGGACTTTTGGGTGGATGCTATAGAAAATTATGATGTTAGAAAAAGGTTATGGTCCAGATTGCTAGCAAGCTTCATTAGAATGATTGAGCTCTATCGTGTAATTGATCAACTTGAAGATGATGGAGAATATGTAGAACCATGCTTTGATGAGAATTGGCATCTTCCTACTATGAAGTGGTCAAAGCCTAAGCTTGAAGATTTAACCACATTGATGAGGTCGGTGGTCAATTATTCTCAGTGGTGGGCTGACCATCAGGTCTAGGAGTTAAGATGAAGAAGAATGATGCTCACTTATTACTTGTTGGGCGAGATGGAATCATACTCCTCAAATGCATGAGCATCTCATAGTGCTAAGTTGATTGAAATCACCAATTCCAAGAAGAGGAAAGAGGCGGCGGATGAATCCATCAAGTGAAAGGAGAAAGCAGCTACAAATGTAGAACCTTTTCAGAAGAGATAGAGGGTAGATCTAACACATTTTTCCACATCTAAAAATATTAATGAGATAGCAGCCACTATGGATGATTCATTCTTTGATTGATGAGGGTAATATTGAGCCAATCTAGCTAGATGATGAAAAGCCCCCATCTCCTATGGGAAAAAAGATACTTGATTTAGAGAATGAAATGGATATCTAGAATGATGAATTTCAAGAGGGAATGATTTCTGCTCTGAAAGGAATTTTGGATATTCCAAGTTGAGAAAATGCTCAAGAAGAAGACGACATTAAACAAACCACAATTCCTAATTGTTTGAAGGAAATATTGAAGATAGAGGTGATAGTTGACACTCATGAGGAAGATGACATGAAATATTTCTTGGCTAGGTTAGAGAAATTTACTATAAAGAAGCCCGCTAAGAAATTATCCATGATCCAGAAGGATGAAGTCACTGGCCATTCTTTGCAGATTATAGTACCAACAATAGATAAGCCAAAAGAATATATTTCTATCCATAAATATTTCATCACCACTATTGACTTGGGTCCAATGATAAAGGGCCAGGAGGTTGAAGAGTTGGAAAAAATAGTTGCTACCATGAAGGCAATATTGGAGAAGGAATTAGCAAAGAAGAAAGAATAGAAGGAGGTCGAGTGCCTAAAGGAGTACATTTAGCTCTTGACCAAACCTCTCAATCAGGGAAATCCAGTAGCTCCTCCTCTTATAAACTCCTCATAGGAAATGGTCAAGGACTTTGAAGAAGATATGGTCACGACTAAGGAAGCTAAGGAATGAATGGTGAGTAAAATAACATAAGCAGTTGCATTTATGGAGAGATTGTCACTGGCCTATGGGAAAAATTCCTTATTGCTTTCCAGACTTGCTATCATGATAGAGGCTTGGGAAAACCTTCCAGACATTCAAGATATGATCATTTCGTGCCTTAGAGTGCTAAAGGGAATTCCAAAGAAGGAATTGATCGATGGGAAGATAATTGCAACAAGCACTGCCTACGACTTCCACACTTGGTATTGGGTGTTTACAACACAAAGTGAGGTCTTGGAAAGAGAAAAAACCGATGGACTCAAAGTTGAGGAACAAATAAGAGAAATTTAGAATAAGATTTTCCTCATAGATGCAGATATGTTTGAGATATAAATCATCTAAGAGAATGACATGCAACTGGAAAATATAAGGCACAGAGTCCAAGAAATATTCCTCTCCATCACAGGACCAATTTTGAGACAAAACTTGAGTAGGGTGGCAAACTTATTGTCTATCCAAGATTCCTTCATGAAACATGAACCAGAATGGGAGAGCACCTTTTCCAGATATGATGAGGACTTGGATAGGCTGGAATTTAGAATAAACATGTTACCATAGGTCATGATGGAAGAGGTGATCTCAATCATGTCCAAGTTCATTGAACACACTACTGCTCAAGAGGATAGGGATGCACTTCCTTGAAAATAGCTCTTGGCACCACTTGTCTTTCATGCAATTAATGTTGATGATATTTTAGGAGACCCTGATTAGTTTTGATATGTCTTGATCTTGGCCATTGATTTTTTTTAATCTTCACCTTTAATTTTTTCTTAGAAACTCTATATAAACTCTTGATCTCTCATTTTAATTTTGTGAAGAGAGTAGTATGAAATTGTTGCGTATAGCTACTTTGGATAATAAAAGATCTTATGCATGATTTTCTTTGAATCCTTTTACTGTTAAGTGGTTTTCAAGGTTGCATATCTCCTTCAACATTAGATTAGAATTAGAATAGAATTTGATTCAAATGTATGTTAAATGAATGAAATATTTGATAGTATTGATTGGTGAAACTTAGCTCATACTTTATTTGAATAGATTATTTTTATTCAATGCATAAAGTTAGCCTAATCTTATTATTGTGGATGCTTAACTTTAGTCTGAATGAGTATTGTTCAAGAAATGAAAATTATAAACACACCCATTGAAGATTGTACCCACTTTGTGTAACTATCCCAAGGAGGTGAGGCAAAGTGTGGTTACCAGTTTCACCTAATATTTACTATCTCTTGAATTCTTCAGAATAGATTAGAGCTTCTAAAAATTTATCCTTTTGCAATTTTTTTTTGAAGCCCTAAAATTGAAAATCCCAAAAATAAGGAGCATATAATGTTAAATCCATCTAAGTCCTAAACTTGTGAATGATTTTTAAATGTAAATCCCTTTGTGTATTACCAACATATCTCAATGCCCATTGAGCTTATCCACATGTCAAGACTTGACAAAATAAGCTTTGGAATTGCCATATGATCTTCTCGCAATCTTAGCATATGCGGTGATTTTGTTCAAGAGAGGATAGAGTGTCTTTGGACATTTTATTCTGTGTGTTCAGTGAATGATAAAATTTACACCAACATAAGAATTAGCACTAGAAGGAGGGATTTTACAATAAAAAATTACTTACAAGTTAAGGTAGTAGACATGATCTAGTATGGTGTCACTGTATTAGTTTCCATTTGACCTACCTCTTGAACAACTAGAACAAGGATAGACATACATTATTGATTAGTTATACTTGATAGCTTGGAAGTCACAGATAGATCACACTCAATTCAGACAAAAAGATCATGTTCTTTCTATGGAAGAAGAAAAGGGAAGATGAATTGAAGAATAAATTCAAAGGGATTTGATAAGACAAAAGATTGATCATTTAAAACAATATTTTGAGGAGATAGAACAATCAGTCGCCACCAGCTCATCCTCAAATCCAAGATTTGCTAGTAGGATGAAGAATGGTGCTCCCAGGCACCATTCCTAATCCAATCCAAGATCCTAATCCATTATTACAACTAGACTTAGGTTTCCATGATGAACAAGAAGATGCCATCACTAAACTATTTAGCCTAGTGTGGCTCAAATTGAAGTGAAATGCTTCTGACTGGCTTCAAATGCACTTTGTTCTCAAGGAATAAGAAGCGAAAGCTCGAGGTATTGAGTTCAATATTCAAAGAGATTTACTTGTCCAAAGGTTTGAAGCCCTCCAACGACAACAAGCAAATCAACTAGCCCCTGAAGCAGCTCCTACACCACCCCAAAAATTTTGAAGGATACATGGATCAAATAAACTATTTTTCTCGAGATAAATTTCAAAGAATTAATAGATCTACTGTAGGCTCTTTCAAGGAATTTGTGAAGTTTTCACCTTAAAGGAAGAGAAAGAGAACTAAAGCATCTCAAGAAGGAACATCAAGTGAAGTTGATCCTGGTGAAGAAACACCAAGCGAAGAGGAAATCTCTGGTTTTTTCCAAGCCTCACCACCATGCACTCTTGTTCTAAGAACTACTCAATTAGGTAATTAGCCAGTACCAATACAACCAATTTAGCCAGCACAACCAGTTCAAGTGAATCAACTAAATTCTCCAATGGTGTGGTACCCAGCTAATGTGTTTCCCATGACATTTGTCATCTATCATGGCATGCCAAAGAATCTAGAACATTCCCAAGTTTCATAGTGTTGACATGAGCCACACCACAGATGAACATATTAAACTCTTCGAAGATATTCTTTAGAAAAATCATATCCAAGAAGAAGATGTTGCTTGTAGGTTTTTCCCCTACACTTTCAACAAGGAGGCTTCTTATTGGTACATCCATTTGCTAGCTAACTCTTTTCACAATTGGCAACAAAGGAAGGCTGCTTTCTTAGAGAAATTCAGGACACCAATTTCCTCAACCAATATGTACATAAAATTTATGGAAGTAAAAAGACAAGTATATGAACCAATTAACAAATTCAACGACATATTTCAGAGGGCGTATACAAGGTTGTGGGATACTTACAACTTGGACAATGTTGTGACACTTCCCATCTAATTTGAAGCCTTGGATCATCTCACCGCTATGTTTGTAAAGTCCAAGAATCCGACCCCAACCAACTTGAAGGAATCATACACCATAGAAGTTATAGCCAACAATGGTCTAGGAGTGGGTATTGCTTTGATTCTTCTCAATTATTTAGGGAATCCAACTGCCCAGAATCAAGTCCAAGATATCAATCAAGCATTGGCTCACCATACACCTATAACGAACCTAGTTCCTACCATTAGAAACCAGTTGGTCCCTCACCCAAGAGCACCTATGTCCCATGTGCCACCATCAAAGCCAATGAACCTTCAAAATGCAATGACATCAAGTTGAATTCAAGAAGAAAAGGATCAGATGAAGGAGTTGATTGACCAAGTTAAGAAGTTGTCGACTGAAGTCACATATCTAAAAGGTCAAACTAATCAAATACAAATTTTTCAAAGGAACTATCAGTCACCTCAAGGTAATTACCAAGGTCAAAGCCACTCTGGATACCAAAGGGACAATCAAAAATATCAAGGTAATAGTCAAGGTTTCTAGAATAGCAATTCAGGCTTCCAAAAGAAGACATGGAACACCGGATAGGTAACAACGGTACTGTACCATCTCCCTTGTATAAACCACCTACTAAATATCATCCTGTAGACAAGGTGTTCCTAGCTGAAGCAACATTATTAGGATGGGGTAGACTGCATAACACAGATCAACACTTTGAGTTACATTTCTGCGAATTCCAAGTAGTAGTAGATATTTTTAGAAGTAAGAGGAATAATTCAGAGGTGGAAGACCCTCGAGTGATTGGATATGAATTGGTTCCTACACCAAGATATGATCAGGACCTTGTGATTGAGAGTGTCAAATCCTCACCCCAAGAGTACCCACAATATCAACCTAATAAGAAATTTCCACCCACGTCTACAAATGGCCCAATAGAGGAACTACAATATCAAGATGGACCGGAAACTCAAAACCCATCAAGCCTGTCATCTACAATTAATGGTTATAGTTTCCATCCATTGTATAACAGTGTATTGGTGGAAGGAACTAGAGAAGTGCAAGCGTTCCAACAGATGCCTAGAAACCCGCATAGGGTATATAAGAGAAATACTTGCCAGAATGAACCCTTGACTACGTCTATTCCTCTGAATAACTTCTAGACTCCACCAAATCTGAGTGCTACCAATGTGTCGTCTCTTCCAATAGACTCCCCAGAATATTGCCAACAAAATTTCCACTCAAACGAGACAAGACAAGATACTGTTCTACAAGTAGAACAAATGAGACAAGTGAATCCTCAAGTGGAGTAGGCTCAGGTGTAGATAAAAGATCGTCTCCAAGAGGAATTAAAGAGGTTAAGGTCATACATGCTAGAAGAGTTTAAAAGAATAAAGGTAAGCTTACCTTTGATAGAGATGATGAGAGTTCCTAAAATACATGAAACCCTTTTGGGAAGTTTGATTGAAGTTGTCGCCCCAAGGAATATCTTATAGAACATGCCAAATAGAGTAGTATTCAATGCTTCAGAAAATACAAATGTTATTTAATTAGAGGTGTCATGCAGTATGTTTGATGTTCCACAATGACCTCCTTATGTTGTGGGGATGATCCAAACATCGTCTATAACTTCAAATCAAAAAGGCGTGTCTCCAGGATAAGTTCTTATAGACATAAACATATTTCAAGAAGAAGTTTTGACAATTGAGTTACCACAGACTCCACAAAAGAAAGAACTTGTCTCAGGAACACAAAAAGAGAAGAGTCGACATATGAAAAATCAATAAAAAAACTTTGTAGTCTTTTATTAGGGAAAAGATGACCCAACCCCATTTTTTTTGTCACTCAAAATATTTGGCAAAATGTTACACAATTGCGTAGTGGATTCTAGTGCTTCAAGTAATGTGATGCCACTAGTTGTCTGCCAAAGGCTAGGACTGGTTCCTGCAAGAACCAATAAGAAGCTCACCTAGTTAGATAAGATAGAAGTCCTGATAATGGGAGAATTGAATAATATTCACATGCAATTAGCAGCAGATCCGAGAATACAAATTTGTATCAACATTTCAATCGTTGATATTCTTGATGGGTATGACATGCTCTTGAGTAGAGATTAGTCAAGGAGACTGAATGGATATATTTCTATAGACTTTTCTCACATGTGGCTAGCATGGAAAGGAGTCTCAAACCAATTAAAGATTGACAACACACTAAGGCTAAGACTAATGATTACTGAGTACGGCGAGAATGACAAGATACTACTTCTCGAGACAGACTTAGGCTCCTATAAGCCTAAAGTGAATGAAGTATTAATGTTAAATGGATCAAACTAGGGAATTAATGAGATGGTCGATTCTATTGAGGAAATCATTGAAGAATACCAAGACTCCCAAGATGATGATGAAGGAATGTTTGAAAATTTCAGAAATTTTATCTTGAAAAGTGTTTGATTGAAGGCATAATTGTGTGAACATATCCACATTCAAGATTTATTGCTGCCAAATTGGTGTCAAATCCACAATGCTGCACATTTTGAGTTTGTATGTAAGATGTGTTATAAATTAGTGGAAGAACTACACAAAAGAATCCTACAGGTATTGAGCCTTTGAAATAGAAAAGTGGTTGATTGTGTTGGTGGATCTACCTTGATAATGATACAAGAGATTGAGCAAGATCCCAAAGCAGGAAACATGGATCCATAGACTCTATTTTCCCTAGAACAAGAATAGGTTTGGACCTTAAGGTTTGATGGATCCTAATCAAAGAAAGGAGTCAAGGTTGGTTTCAAGTTTATTAGTCCAAAAGAAGAAGCATACCTCGTAGCTCATAGACTAGAGCTCCCTTGCATGAATAACATAGCTGAATACAAATCATTGATTCATGGATTACTGCTAGCACTGAAAAAAGGAGCAAAAGTGTTGCATGCTCTTGGATATTCAGAGATAGTTGTGAGGTAGGTAAGGAAGCAATATGGTTTCCATGATAAAAGATTAGCTCGTTACCGCAATAGAGTGTTGGATCTTATTGAGAGATTTGATTATTTCAATATTTAGTCTGTGAATGGATTAAACAATCAAATAGAAAATTCCTTGGCACAGGAAGCCAATTCATTGGAGCCACTTGTCATGGATGGTATAAGCTAGTTCATAGTGGAGCTATCATCAATACAATCAATTTTGGATAATATCACAAACTTCCAAGTTTTTGAGGATGATGACCACATTCTTGAATTTTTAACAAGTTCAGATGTTTTTGCAACATAGGTTATTGACAAAGATGAGATACAAAGAGAAGCTAAATTCGATGTTGATGGCATCATGAACTTAAAGACAAACATCATTCCAAGAGGGAAGATACAATTGGAAAGAATATTTGATCAAGATCAAATCGAACAAGTGAAGAAACAATGGATCGAAGGTGACTGGTATGAAAAGGTGAATCTAAGATTCGAAGATGAGATTAAAAATTTATATGCATAGGTTCAGTCTGTATGCCCAAAGAAAAGGCCTAAATAATATAGAGAATGAGGTAGTTTTGCAATGTCATAGCTTGGAGATATAAAGATTTAAGGACTTATGATACTTCCATGATCATGCATACAATTCCTCTCAAGCTTGGAAGTAGGTCATTTAGACAAGGCCAATGGTCGGTTAACCCATTATTGGAACTACTCATTCATCACTATGTCAAGAATTTTTTATAAAAAAGAAACATATTCCCAATGTTCCACTCAACGTGGGTCCCCAAATTAGTCCCAGTTCGAAAGAAAAATGGAGAAATCAGGCCATCCATTAATTTCTAAAATTGAAACAAAGCTTCTAAAAAGGACAATTATCCTTTGCCATCACTCGATGAAGTCTTACAAATTGTCAATGGATCACGAATGATTTCCTTTCTGGATGGATGTTCTCGGTACAACCAAGTGCTGGTGGAATATGAAGACAAACTAAAAACTGTGTTCACGATAACATGGGGAACCTTTTCCTACAAAATAATTCCCTTTGAATTAATTAATGCAGGGGCCACATTTGAGAGGGTCATGGACATTTCCTTCAAATATTTAATTACAAAATGTATAATCATCTATATGGATGATCTGATAGTGTTTTCAAAGAGGAGAGAAGACCATATAGAAGACTTAAGGAAGGTATTCCAAAGATGTCAAAGGCATGGGATTTACTTAAATCCAAAGAAATGCATATTAGGGGTCACTGAGGGAAAATTATTGGGTCACCTGATCACTAAGAGGGGAATACTAATTGATCCTGAATGCATAGAGGAAATCTCAAGAATCCATTTTCCTACTAGCCAAAATGAATTGAGGTGTTTCTTTGGGAAGATCAATTTTGTTAGAAAATTTATCATCAGTTTTGCTGAGATAGTAAAACCTTTAAATGAGATTTTAAAGATGGATGCTCAGATGGAATGGACACCACCAACAAAGGGAGCCTTTGAATAAATCAAGAAAATCAAAGTTGATGCTCTTGTCTTGGTTAATCTAGAGTACACGAAACCATTCTACCTATATTCATTTGCATCAGAGCATTCTTGTGCCACAATACTTACTCAACGAATAGAAGATAGAGATGAACATCCAATAGATTTCATGAGCTCACCCCTCAAGGATACATAATTGAGATATCCTAGCATTGAAAAATAGGCCTATGCACTAGTAAAGGCCATCAAAAAGTTTTCGCCATCGTTCTTAATGTAGCTGTCAAAAAACTCTTAATGCAAAATGAGCTAGGAGAGAGAAGAGGAAAGTGGGTCGCCACTATCCAAGAGTATGATATTGAATTACAACCAATGAAGCTAGTCTATGGGCAGGCTTTAACTCAAAAAATGTCTATAGAAGGGCCCGACCTAGTGCAACAGACACCTTCCCAAAGGAGTGGTATTATGACATCACTGCATATTTGATAAATTACAAGTATCTCGCGCAAATGAACTCAGCATAGAAGTGAGCCTTCTGGCTTAAGTTCCAACGCTTCATGCTTCAAGGGTCAGTACTCTATAGAAGGAACCATGAAGGAATTTACTTGAGGTGTGTTGGGAATGATGAAGCCAAAATAATCATATAAAATTTTCATTCCAAGTTTGGGATAGGCCATGGAGGAAGTCAGGCAACAAATTACCAAATCATAAGAGTAGGGTACTATTGGCCCTTTGTTTTCAAGGATGCATATGATCATGTCAAAACCTATCACACCTTCCAAATCAATACAACCCGTAAAAAGAAGCATTCTTTGCCACTACAACCAATCACAGAAGTGAAGTTGTTCAAAATGTTGGGGCTTGACTTCATTGGCATGATAAATCCACCGTCATTGGCACAACACATATATATTTTGACTGTGACTGATTATTGCATCTGATGGTCTGAAGCACAAGCATTGAAGAATTACATGACATATGCAGTAATCAAATTCATGGAAGAGAACATCATCACTAGATTCAGTTGTCCCAAGGATTTGGTGTGTGACAATGGTTCTACATTCACTTCCTTGAAGTTTTCCAACTAGGCATTCGACTACGGGATCACCTTGAAATTTTTCTAAAATTATTACCCTCAGGGTAATGGGTTAGTAGAGTCCATGAACAAGAATTTTCTTAATGTAATCAAGAAGTTGAAGGATCAAAATCCAAGATATTGGCATTCTCAACTCTAGTTTTCTCTATGGGTAGATAGAACAAGAGCCAAGAGAACAACAAATATAATTAATGTTTGATTATTGAGTAACTTTATGCTCAAAAGTTAAGGGAAATAAGATGGCAAAAAGTTCTAGGTTAAATCTATAGTGTTAAGATATCCTAGTAATATAAACCTAGGATAAGTTTTAATTAATATGAGTATTGGCTTATGGTTTTATAATATTATATATAAATGTGACTCAATTTAATGGTACTACAACCATGGTTTAATAAATATAAATTTAATGTTGAAATTCAATACTTTAATAATTCATTAAATCCATGATAAATGTTTGACATGACTGCATGATACATCTATCAATCTCTTGAATATGAGAACCTTGATATTGAAATTATTATTATACCTATAATAAAGCGTAGTATAATTTGTATACAAAATGGAAGGAAACAATCGTTAATTTGATAATGTTGTCCAGATTTCAAGTTATTAGATAAACTTAATGTGGCATCTCTTGATGCCCTACTAATGACCATTACGGTTTTATTTATTTTAAATAGAAAGTAGGAATAGTTAAATAATGTAAATTGGATTATTACAAAGGTATGGGGTGACATCATAAGGTAAACAAAATTGGAAGATTAAATATTTATATATATATATATATATATATATAAGTTCAAGATATCAAGAACTAATACGCTTGTGATATCTAAGATTTCCAATTCACATTATATACATGTTATCTTGTTTTAAGTCTGGATAGAAATCAATGCTATTTAAACTATGTGGTATTATCATCAGTGTGCCAAATGTGGCATAAAATCCTTGATAGGTAATTGTAAGGAGTTATAGAATAGATCTTTTGATATAGGTTTATTGAATTGGGAAATAATGTGTATACATCCTTTGAGAGACCTTGTAAAGAGAACTACGTGTGACTTTGATACTTTTGGAAGTAGGTAAATAGGCGGTACATGGGTGAAGGATGAATCTATGACTTTAAGTCCTTAGGAGGAGGGTTTAAAGGGGGAATAACTCAAGTATTAAGGATATCAAGCTTAGAAAAGCTCCAATTCTATCTCTTGTTATTTTGTGTTAAATCTAATGTGAACACATTTCCTTCTTTACATTTTTGTAAGCTTCCTTACATTGTTTTATTTTACCATTTTCTTAAATAAGTGTTCATTTATATTTTGACTCGTGTAAAGATCTTTATAAATTGAAACCTTCCAAGAGAATCAAGTCTTTTTAATTCATGTGAATTCAAATGTAAATAAGATTTAAAAAATAATTCAACTCTACATAAGTGTAACTAAAATTTGTGAAATAAAATGGTCATGAAAATAGGAGACTTTAAGTCTAAATACTTTGTAAGATATGTAAGATATCGTGTGTGAGAATTATACTCAAATCATCATTCAATATCTAATAAAATGGTAAAATAAAACAATGTAGGGAAGCTTGCAAAAATGTAAAGAAATAAATGTGTTCACATTAGATTTAACATAGAATAACAAGAGATAGAATTGGATCTTTTCTAAGCATGACATCCTTAATACTTGAAGTTATTCCCCTTTTAAACCCTCCCCCTAAGGAATTAAAGTCATAGAGGCATCCTTCACCCATGTACCGCTTATGTACCTACTTCCAAAAGTATCAAAGTAACAATGCATAGTTATCTTTACAAGGTCTCTCAAAGGATGTATACACATTATTTCCCAATTCAATAAACCTTTATCACAAAATCTATTTTATAACTCCTTACAATTACCTATCAAGGATTTTATGCCACATTTGACACCCTGATGACAATACCACATAGTTTATAACATTGAGTTTTATTCAGATTTAAAACAGGATAACATGTATACAGTATGAATTGGAAATCTTAGATATCACAAGTGTATTAGTTCTTGATATCTTGAACTTATATATTAAACTCTTAATCTTCAAATTTTGTTTACCTTAGGATGTCACCCCATACCTTTATAATAGTCTAATTTATAAATTATATAACTATTCCTAATTTCTATTTAAAATAAACAAAACCTTAATGGTCGTTAGTAGGGTATCAAGAGATGCTACATAAAATTTATCTCATAACTTGAAATATCGACAACATTATCAAATTAATGATAGTTTCCTTCCATTTTGTATACAAATTATATTGTGCTTTATTATGGGAATAATAATAATTTCAATATCAAGGTTCTCATATTCAAGAGATTGATAGAGATGATGTAGTCATCCAAAACATTTATCATGGATTTAATGAATTATTAAAGTATTGGATTTCAACATTAAAGATATATTTAGTAAACCATGCTTGTAGTACCATTAAATGGAGTCACCTTTACTTACAATATTATAAAACCACAAGTCAAGACTCATATTAATTACAACTTATCCTAGGTTTATATTACTAGGCTATCTTACAACTATAGATTTAATCTAGAACTTTTTGCCATCTTATTACCCTTAACTTTTGAGCATAAAGTTACTCAATAATCAAACCTTAATTATAGTAAATCTTTGGTTTATAAATCCCTCCTAATCCCAACTTATTTTCCTACCATATATATTCATACCTTAGTTTAATTATTTGATTATAAACATTGTTTATACTATCACCAAATATTTATTAGTCAATTGAAATTACTTCTTTAAATATTTTGATTTATCATTAAATGTTTCACATACTCAACAACACCAGAAAAAATCCCACTTTGGAAAAGCATATAATGTTTCCTTACATCCTCTTTCATTTTACCCTATGAATACTACTACCTTAAATCGGTGAAAATTGATAATCTTTATTTAAATTGATGTTTATACTTTAAGCAGTTCCTTGCAAGAAGAAATATATAATATGTTAAACTTGTACTTGATTCTTGAGTTTATATTCTTGTATGAAGGAAATATTAAGTGCATTGGTCAATTTCCAATATTTGTTATGCAAGATATTAAAGTAATGATTAATTCCATATTTGAATTTTAAGATTTCCAAGAAAGTATATTCTTTTTTTCAAACATTATAATCTCAAACTAGCATAATTACATCCTCTACTAATCCCAGGCAAGAACAAATACATCCAAGTGACAAAATATTGAATGATACAATGCTCATACTTTACAACTAAACCATATACTCTAAGAAAACTTACCTTGCTAGACATCCATAACTCAATCAATAGCTCTCATTCCACCCCAAATAATGGTAATTTCAATCAAGCTTGTGGAGTTTGGATTTTCACTCACCAATTGTAGTTGCTTGAAAGTTTTTTGTTATAGTTTTTCCAATTTGGTAGAGGTCATGGGGGATGTGGACAAGGGTAGGAAATGTGATTTCACAACTACCAATTTCATTTGCATGAATTTTTCAAGGCCTGTTCAATGAATCCATTTTGTGCATATGTAGCTACTATTATCAGCTTCAGCCTCATCTCTACGTATTCCTTTTCTTTGAAATTCCCTTTGTCCATATTTTTTATATTCTTTCCCTTGTGCTATACTTTGCATTCCCCTTTCCATGCATACAAGGAGGGTGATGACAACAATTGAACTTGCCAATTATGTAATTTTCCTGTAATTTTTATCGTCTTTTCAACAAATCAATTATGTGTACATATCCTGCAATTGTCACAACCCATGAGACCATGCCTCTTTAGCTCACCTCATCATGTATCTATGCTTGTATGGATGTCCACATGTTTGTAATATCCTTCCCCTCTTCACATCCCTCTATCCTCTCTTCTTGCTCCTTTCTCTCTCTTTGCATTTTTTTAATCCAAATCTACATCCATATCTGTTAAGGAGGGATCACAAGGGTTTTAATGGTTAACGAGCCTCCTTTTCCCACACAAACTGCCATTTTGGTTGCCTGGAGAATGGCACTAATATCCCCTTTCCCCTCTCCTACACTGGACCTTCAATTAAATCCATTAATGGATGGCTATACTATACTCATTTTCTATCCTTTGACTGATTGATATTTCTTTTTATTGTATTTTATATTTCTTCTCCATGTAGGGCCTATGTGAAAATAGGATTTGATAGCTATCTCCTTAATGGCAATAACACTATTGGATCTTTAGTTTGGTAGTGGAAATTTGCTCGAAACTGGGGAGGAAATTTTAGATTGGACATGTTTTATTCTTTTATTTCTACTTTCTTTAATGGTTATAATAATGGTTATAAAATATAATATATATGTAATTTGTTTTGATCATTTATTTGACTATTATATTGATTGGATCAAGACATATATGTGAAATAGATACTTTGAAAATGATGTGTTTTGATATATTTAATATAAATTTTAATAAATATTATAATAATTTATTTAAATTATAATTAATATTTAAGAATAAACAAATCAAATTAAATATACTTTTATTTATTTAAATTAAATAATAGAAAGGCAAAAAGACAATTCAAAAATAAAAAAGTAAAACTGAAAAAAAAAATAAAGTGGTGGTAAATAAAACTATTTTCGATAGATAATCATTATCTTATTTTCTCTTTTAAAAAAATGAATAAATATATCGAAATGTAATGTTTGTGAAAATTAAGGAATACACCAAGGCTATAAAACTAAAGATAAATGGAGTGTAATAAAATTTGTTTAAAAAAATGTATATTGTTAATTAACTTAAATTATAATTGAACATTTAAGAATGAACAAATTATATGTGTGTTTTTGTTTAAATAGGAAAAAATAATTAATTAATTAAAAATGAAAAGTTAAAAAAGAAAAAAAAGAAAAAAAGTGGTAAATAAAATTATGAGTGCACGAAGATGTTAAAAACTAAATATTAATGGAGTACTTTGTTTTAAATTTTCACAATGAAAATAAATTATGAATAGAGGGTTTTTAGCCTTATTTCATGATGAAGATAAACACTAAGTAGAGGGGTTTTCCCTTTTTTTTTGCATTAATTAATAAGATAATATAGAAAATTTGAATATTATAATCTAAAGGAACACAATTCTTTAAAAGAAATCAAATAGCAAAAGAAAAAAAAAAATTAAAATTAATTGAAAAGGGAGGGGTGGATAGGCTAAAGTTTTGTTGCCATGTTGTTCTATGGGAGCTTAACTCCTAGGGGGGTTATGGTCCCTTATCAATCAAAGCCCACAAAGGGGTCTATGACCTCCATGGGAGGCCAACACCCTCCATGTGGGTTAAAGTCCCCCCAAATTGGAAACTATATATATATTATCCTCATTTAGTTGTAACAACAAAAAATTATAGCACACAACACATATTCTTTATGTTTCAAATATAACTCTCAAAAAAATATTCAATGAAATCCTAGCTTAAATTAATTGTGAGTATAAGACTTTTGCATCGATTATAATGGATTAAATAAAATGAATATTTTTATAATTAATAGTAGTAATTTATTAGCGGTAGACATGATTTAAGGGCAGGTTTTATGTACATGGGTTCTTGCCTCCCTCCTAATACATTTTTTATTTTCATATATTGAAAGGATTGGATAATATCTTCTTCCATTTTGTGGAATTAAATTATTCTTATCTATTTTATGTAAGCTGAAATTCACATATTTATATCATTTTTCATTTAGCTTTATGTTTATTTTGAAGAAATATTTTGATATGTATAGATAATTAGAAATGATATTATTTTATGTAAGGTCGGGCTCCTTCCCCTAGAATTTTACCTGTATGTATATACATGTGTATCCTTATATATTTATTTTTATATTGTCTTTATACACACACACATCTAAACATTCACCTCATTAAATAATTTATCATTCACTTACTTTCATTTATTTGTTCACCAAATGGACATAATTATACTTACACTAGAACACTTCTATGTTGTTGAACTTGTCCCATTTTACTTTAAATTTTAAAATTTTATTTTTTTCAATTATTTAGATTCACCCTTCCACTTTAAGATGGTTTAACCAATATTTAACACAATTAGATGTTTTTAATTGAAAAAGTAGGGAAGGGTGTTGATCCCATTACAAAAATAACAAGACAAAAATAGAGAAACATAGAGAAACAACTCAACCACTCGAGCTTAAACCTTGCAAGTGTTCCCTTAAGGGATTTTCAATAAAAATAGAGTCCTTCTTAGGAGTACATTTCTTTCTATGCTACAACTTTCCAAGAAGAAATATTGAACAAATTTGAATCCATTTAAGTTAGGAAGGGGGATAATCCCCTTTAAATAGAAAAAATGAAGGTTTAACAAGAACCTCAAGTGAAACAACCATATACAAAATTGGATCAATGGGAATAATAGAAGAGACAACCTTTCCCAGAACCAAAGCAGCCGAAGCAACATGATAGACAACACTTTCACTAGCTAGAATCATAGTAAAAATAGCTTTTTCTAAAATCTAAGCAATATAAACCATTGGAGGGGCAACACAATCAACAACATGAGTTTATGTCTGAGCAGAAGGAGGAGGCCCAAAATCCTTATTATCAATATAAGAGACATCATCAGGGAACATGATTACATGGTCCTTGAGAGAATTCACCCAGCAAGTGGAAGAGGAAGCATGGTGAACTGCAAAATATGAAGGCACTTTGTGTGGGGGTAAAAGAGTGGATCCTCTACAACTTCCTAGGGTTTCACTTAGAAGGAAGAGGGTTTTCTTTCACCTCTAGGGGCACCTAGTCTTGTGATTCAGTTAGATATTTACAGGTTGAGAACCTAAGGGGAGTGAGATGTGTGCAAAAGTGTTGAAATGTGTTATGGAAATGTAACTACTTAACCTAAACTAATCTAACTTATGCTACTAGAAAACACATGATGTAATATAATAGAAGTGAAAGAAATAAGAGTAAACTAACATAATAGAACATAGAAGTTCACCTAGAAACCAAAGAGGGCTAGAACTAGGATTATGGAAGTCACTCGAAAACTGGAAAATTAGGGTTTTGAGCTATCTAGGACACTTACACCTAGTGGGGCGACATAGTCCCTTTTTGGGAAATCTACTCCAGGAGTCATTTCTGCTAAGTGGGTCCCCGAATCTCTAACTTTCAATGTCGCAAAACCTCAATGGGACTAGGTCGCCATTATGGGTGACCTAGTCCCTTTCTACTTTTTTGAGAAACCGAAAGTGGACTCAGGTGCCTTAGGTCCATTTTCTGCTTCTCCATGGGAATCCTTTCCAAAACCTACAAAATAACCTACAAAACGTAATGTATTTGGGTTTCTAATGTGGGGTTTTCCTTGGTCAAACCCCTAGTTTGTATTTAAACTTGAAATGAAATGGAAATCTGCATAAAACCTAGCCCTAAGTGTGTCTAGAACTAGGAAAACTTGAAACAAAGTAAAAAATCTATTCTATTGTGCTAGAATAAGATGTATGTAAGAGATTTAAAATGATGCAAGACTCTAAACCCTAGAAATCCTAGAACATTGCAAATGAAAACAACAAGGAATACAAATGGGATCCAAACCTCAAATCTATAAGTGGGTTGAAGGTAGAAGATGGAGGCACTTTGAAATCAATCTTTAGAAATGATTTAGTGGCTAGTTGCACCTCCTCAACCTAGATTTCTCAAGGAATCTTCATAGGCATCTATCTTCAACCTTGTCAATGTGTGTTCTTGGATGTGAAGTGAGCTTTAAGACCTGAAAAAAATCCCTAGTTTGTTTTCCAAAAGCTTCAAATTTTATTGTGTGAGAGATGAGTCTTCTTGAGGAAGATGTTTTTGCACTTGATTTTGGAGTTGAGTGTGAAAAATGAGCAAGAGAGAGAGGAAAAATGACCTAAAAACAAGTATATATAAGCAACATGACCTAATTGTCAGGAATTTTGACCTAAGAAGCCGACACCCACCGGGAATTTTTCATTAATTATTGATTTTCCCAGTTGAAACTTGACGAATACTCAGAAAGGACTAGGTTGCCAAATTGGGCGACCTAGTCCCACTAAGGGATTTTAAAGTGGGAATGGTCCTTTTTGAATGGTTTTGATAAAAAAATTCAGAATTTCAATGATCCCTTTGATATAACAGGCCTCAAAGTCAAAATTCAAAACCTTAGGGGCCTATAAATGTTGTTTTAGGGTGAAAGTTGGTTAAATAGGACCTAAAGTAGGACAAAAATGGGCACAAAATTATCCTTTTCTTCAAAGGTATACAATTTTTGGCAACACATTTAGCCCCCACTTTAGCATCCATATGAATCTACATGCATATGTAAGCTAAAGGACTCTAAAACAAACAATGCACCTTCATTTTCATAAAAGGATACTCATTTACAAGGTGGGAGAATGAAGTCCCCAATGTATTTATCTGCAAAATCACAATATTAGGAACCACATACTACAACAAAAATTCATTAGAAGTCCTAGAAATACTCTTATCTAAACCCTAATGATCAAATTTGAGGGTATATGTATGCCCCCCTTGATTCTACTTGCTTTACAGAGGTGGAATCAAGGTAGCCATCTAGCCATATCGAATAAGGGCATGCATATCAGAGGGAATTTCCAAGTACCATGCCTCATAGTGATAGGTGAGTGATCATGTAGGGCATGGAAACATGATTTTTATGCAACAAACGACATCAAAAACTAAGTTCACTAGCACCTAGAATGTTGATTTTAATAAAAAGCACACTAAAAGATTAACAAAGTGAGAAGGTACAAATGTGCACATGTGTGTAAAAGTGAGGTAGTTAAAAATAAAATAACAAATAGTAACATTCACTTACTTTTCTCATTTACCTTTTGCAGCATTGAAGAGTGACGAGAGACTGACAGCATGCCTAGCACACATGGTTTTACTCCCACGACGTTGGATGTTTTATGTGACTAGGTGGCGAGTGGCAACCACTAGTATGAGGTTGGTTGATTTTGGAACCTATAATTTGTGAATTTTCAATTATAGGATGAATTTAATGCTTATTTAGAGTATATTAGGATCCTTGAAATTTTTTTAGCAAAGTGTCCTTTTTTTTCACAAAGTGTCCTTTTTGTTCGCAAAGTGTCTCGTTCCTTCGCAAAGTGTCTTGTTCCTTTGCAAAGTGTCCCTTTTCTTTGCAAAGTGTCTCATTTCTTTGTGAAGTATCCCAAAAGGGTTCTAAAGTGTTGAGGGCCATAGAAAAAGAATAGTAGAACAACATAAGCACACTTTATTGGTGAATTAGAGTAAAATGGAAGAAATTAAATGATTTAGATAGAAAATTGTGAGACTTTGTACAGGTACCGACATAGTCTCGATAGTGGTACAACCTAACCAGTAGAGATAGAGCACTTATAGGCAGTGGGGATCTATTGGGCCTACGTTATTCCACCAATGAGATACCATGATGTGATGTTGATGGCGCTATGTGAGAGGTGGAATGCAAATACCTGAACATCTTACCTACCCACAGGAGAGAGGATGATTACATTGGAGGATATCAAATGTATTCTCTGACTTCTTATTCAGGGAGAGCGCGTATGACTATAAAGGGGATGGTCCTTGGAGTAGCGAGTGGATATGCAGTACTGCTTAGAGAGTCTCATTCATGATGATAGGGTATTCAGACGGATAGAGCTATCGATGCTACTTTATTCACGAGTACCCGTGGTGAGATGGATCATGATGCACATAGTAGCATTGGTCCTATTGCTAGATGTGTGAGAAACACATTTGGAGGGCAGACTAGTACACTTGATACAAAGCATGGTAGAGCATTAGATAGTATATGCTTGGGGCTAATGCATTCTAGCACATATGTACTATGATATCGGGTGGTTCATTTTCCCAGAGCTAGACAACATGGTTCACTGAACGCTTCTATAGATATGGTGCTTAGAGCACATCACATGCACATGACCAGTAGGCTTTCCATGTCCGAAAATAGTTGGCTATCCACGGGAATTCAAGTATCCATTACGGTGATTATGGAAATACTATGACATTCACTTTTGGAGAGTGAGATTCAACCGACTAGATGAGGATGATATCCTATGGAGGTGATACCAAATTTTCCTCTAGTGGCCTAATTATACCAGATAGCTTAGGAGATTACAGATGCCCAGGTTCTTGGTAGGTCGGCATGATCACATAGTGTGGCCATTCTACCATGATTGGGTCATGAGATAGTTCGTATAAGTACAAACACCATCATAGGTATGAGCACCATTCAAGAGGTTTGTTCAGAGCACACGAAGGCTAGGGGACATAGCACAATTCACACTGGATGATGTCATTGAGAGTGAATCAGACTATTCAAATCATGACCAGTCATTAGTTGATGATACACATGATGTTAGGGCCACATGGGACCACGAGGAGTGGTGGAGAGCCTCATGACCAAAGCTATTGTTCCCTATAAATGAGCCAGTGGGAGAGGCCCAACTGATACCAAATGAGGGAGAGGAGAGGGAGAGAGAGGACAGGGCCTTGGAGACACGGTACAGGGATGCAAATATTTTTACAGATATTATCGATGAGGATTATGATGATGATGCAGAACCAAAATATGATGGTCAGGAGGGAGAGGATGAGAAGGAGCAAGATGAGGAGGAGGAGGAGGAGTAGCAGTAGGAGGAGGAGGAGGAGGAGAGAGTGGAGGAGCCACCCCTGAGTGAGGGCGATGATTTCATGGCTGAGGTACAAGATGAGCAGGAAGATCTATCACCTGTTCATATGACTAGATCCCGTATAGGAGCAACAGTAGGTGCCAACACTCATTATCGAGGGGAGACTAGTACATCCTCCATGCCCCCTGCACAGGATGAGGTGGAAATTCCACCCTCTACTAGTGATATAGGTGATGAAATTTAATTTTGGTTGATGTATTTTATTTGTGATTTAATGCATATATCTTTATATGATGATGTGTTACTAATGAGACTCTTATTTGATTTTTTCAGGGCCTGCAAAGTGTTGGCAAGAGTTCCTGCATCAGGAAACCATAGAGATAGTGCCAGTGACCTTCGTATGGATATTGACTATGTGCCCCCACCTATCATGAAGTGAGAGCCAGAGACCCTAAGACCCTTCACAAAATTGTGGGCAACCGATGAGGACTTAAGGAGGCAGGTTCACCAAGTGAGAGCTGCACCAAAGGCACAGTTGTCACAACCTCCAACAAAGGTGGAGAGATTAGAGAGAGAGTTGTCATAGGTATGAGCAAAGAGAGACTAGATAGCAAGTGAGCACCGATTGGCACTCACACGGATGGGAGGATTAGAGTATGCACTTAGAGTTAGTGGATCACGGTCATGATCACACACGACTATCTCCCGATGCCCTACTACTGATGCAACACGAGTACCAAATCCTGAGAGATTTGGTAATCATAGTCCATAATGACACTATGTATTATGATGATATGTATATAATACTTTTGATATATATATACATATGCATTTATATTTTTGATGATGTAATTTAATTGTTTGGATGTTAAATGACAATGTGATTAATTAAATAGTTTAGTATTTAATTAATGGCAACATGATTTAACAGAATGTATGTGATGCAATTACAACACATTTAGAATGTATGGTTAGATTTAAAAATTAAGATCAATATGTTATTAACTTATGATTATAAATAACATAACACATAAAAGGGGAAAGAATTTGCATAGTATGAAATACGAAGTAATTGTAAAAAGGAATTAAATAATCACTTTAGTGTTCAGGACACAAACATGATGATATGTCAAGAAAGAAGAAATGAGGCAGCCCATAAGATAGAAACCAATAGTGTCAACAACACTTATTTATAAATCATACCATTCAAGAGGGGATTAGACATAATACCAACATAAATGCGCGACATTAATGGGATCACGAAGGGGCGTACCATTGCACTCAATTAAGTTATAGGCACTAGATCCATAGTTGGATTCAATGACGTAGGGACCAAGACAATTAGGACTGAATTTACCTTTGTCAATGTAATTGGTAGTGGTATTGTGTTGGTTTTTATATAAAACCAAATCACACTTGTTAAAGGTTTAAGGGATGACACCAACATCGTGTTTGTGTTTCAACTGTTTAGCATAAGCTTGAAGGTTCTCAAGAGCATTTATGCATTTCTCATCAATCATTTCAAGTTTGTACAGATGTTGTTCTGCATAAGTGTCATTATCAATGAGACTTTAGCTTCAATACCGTACACAAGGTTAAAAGAATTTTTTACCATAGAAGAATGAACACTTGTGTGATACGCCCATAGTGCATATTGTGTATGCCAATCTTTTTGGTTTTGATTGATAGTCTTCTTGAGGATTTTTTCCAAGATCTTATTAGTAATTTCGTCTTGACCATTGGACCGAGGGTAGTAAGGTGTGGAGAACTAATGTTGGATATAGAAGGTCTCAAGGAACTTCTTCACCTCGTTGTTCTTAAAGGGAGTGCCATTATTTGAGACTAAAGTAGAAGGGAGACAAAAGTGAGTGATGATGTGTTCCAATAAGAAACAACTTACCACCTTAGCAGTTGTGGAGCGAAGGGCAATAACTTCAACCCATTTGATGAAATAATCAATAGTAGTGTAATGAACGTATGTCCAACAAAAGAGGGTGGGGAGATTTTTCCAATTAGATCCAAACCCCATACAAAGAATGGCCAAATAGGTATTTGGGAATGAAGCTCCGAAGCAGGAGCATGGATCAAATGACTATGTTCCTGGCACTGATGGCATAGCTTAACATATGCATAACAATCTTTTCCATGTGTTTCCAATAATATCCCATATGCAGGAGATTTTGCACTAAGGTCTTTCCTCCAAAATGTCCTCCACAAGTACCAAAATAGGCTTGTTCAAGGGCAATATGGGTTTCAACATCCTTGAGGCATCATAGAAGGATTCCATTGAAGGATCTTTGGTACAATATGTCTGCAAGGATGATATACCTAGTGGATAAATTTTTTAAGCGTTGACGGGTATTTTTAGTGGTGAATTCAGGAATGGTGCCATCTTCTAAATAGTTGTAGATGGAATCATACCATTCACATGGATTATTAGAAAAAGTGGGACAGATATCAGGAGGTTGATCTTTGCAGGGTTTCATGATAGGATGAATGGTGAAGACTATCTACTTAGAAGGGTCAACAAGAGAGATAAGAGAGGTTGCACTAGCCATTGCATCCACATGGCAATTATCTTTTTGAGGGATGTTAGCTGTAGACATCCAAATTTGATCACTCTCATATGATCAAAATCGTCTACTTTATTCATCTATTTTATTAATAGTGATTAAATAATTTATTTAATCATTATTTAATTTTCTACCTAAGGTTCCTAAAGTATCTAATTAAATAAATTAAATACTTTACCTTACCCCCTTGTCTTCTCTAAATTAAATAAACATGACAAATTATTTAATTTAGTCATTTAACCCATTTGAATTAAAATCAATTTTTAATTCTCCTTTTTCTCTCTCCTTGTCACATTCTCCATAACCCTCATCTAATCTAGATTAAATTAATTAATCTATGATTAGGATGTGCACCACTTAATCTTGATTAAGTGTCACATCCTTCATAATCTCCCACTTGCCTCTAATCCATCATTAATTAGCTTAATCAGGTGTTTGCACAACCTTAATCAGAATCATTAACCACTTTTGGCTTACCTTTTTTGGTCAACCTTCCCACTTACCATTTTTAGCCTGGACTCCCTTCCCCATGTGAATTTTTAATTCACACTTATTTGCCCAAAAATCCTCTCTTCCCCATGTGAATTTTTAATTCACTTTTGTCCTTCCAAGGTCTTTCCCATCCCCATGCAAGATTCTAGAAGCCTTGCCTTGTCACTTCTAATGTGCCAAGGGCTTCTAGAACCTTGGACTTGTCACATCTCCCACATGTGACAAATCTCCAGCTTTTTGGAGATCTCCTTTTATCCAATGAATCTTCCATTAAATGTAAATTTTTAATTTACATTTATTCTTCCCACACATTTCCCCTTTTCCTACGGAGATTTTTGAGGAATTCTAAAATTCCTTAAAAGTCTCTTTCATCCTCATTTGGGGACAAGAAGTTCCTTTTTGAGGAAATCTTCTCATCCCCCAAGGTACTTCAAAGGTACTTGTCCTTCATCCACCTCATGTCCTTCCCTTCCACTTCTTGTCCTTCTCTTCCACCTCATTTCCACATCACTCCACCCTCTACATGTCACCTTCCACATGTCAAGATGTGAGGGCTTGTGAGTCCTCAACTCACCATAGCCCTTCATCTTGATCTTGGTTGGGTCAATCCCAACCATTGAATTCTCTAGAGAATTCAATTTGGCCTATAAATACCCCTTCAATTCCTTCATTTTAGAGGATCAAGACTTTTGCAAATAAACTCTTGCAAAATTGCCATTCAATCTCTCATCTATTTTAGCATCCATATTGCATCAATTCATCTTGCATCCACTTCATTTTCATTGCCATCCAAGGAGCACGCAAGACTTCAACATCAAGGGCCAACCAAGGAAGCAACAACATGAAGGTATAACAACAATTTACTTGTTCATCTTGCTTTCATATTGTTCATTTTCTTAGGCTAATCATTGAGGTGCCCTATTATCTTGTTGTTTCTCTTTATTGCACTATTAGTTTCTTATTTAACATCTCTCACACATTTAGGAAGCAACATTTTATTAGGATCACATTTTTGGCACGCCCGGTGGGACCCACAAGGGGGTCTCTTTTTTTCACATTTTTTGTTGTTTGCTTGTTGCAGATTCAGGTCGCAGAGGGGCGAACTTGCCCTCCCAGACGTCGTAGAGGGGTGACCCTGCCCTTTTCTGTTTTCTGACTATTTTCTGCAGAGGGGCGAACCTGCCTTTAACTATTTCTGACTGTTTTCTGCAAAGGAGCGATCCTGCCCTTTCAGGCTGTTTTCTGACTATTTTCTGCAGAGGGGCGACCTTGCCCTTTTTGACTATTTTTTGCAGAGGGGCGACCTTGCCCTTTTGACTGTTTTCTGTAGAGGGGCGACCTTGCCCTTTTGACTGTTTTCTGCAGAAGGGCGACCCTGCCCTTTACTGATTGACTATTTTCTGTAGAAGGGCGACCCTGCCCTTTACTGATTGACTGTTTTCTGCAGAGGGGCAACCTTGCCTTTTTTTCTTTGACTGTTTTCTGCAGAGGGGCAACCTTGCCCTTTTGACTATTTTCTACAGAAGGGCGACCCTGCCCTTTACAGATTGACTGTTTTTTGCAGAGGGGCGAACCTGTCCTTAACAGCACATTCGAGAGGGTAAAAAGGGGCACTTGAATTTTGTGTTTGTCTTCTTATTTTTGCTATTTCATGCGCTAATCCTCTAATCTCGTTTGGTGGTGAGTGAAGTCAGATTTGCTGCACATCACAAAGAAGGGCAAGAAGATAAACAACTAACATTTCCTTGTAGGACCTTCCTTTTTATTTTGATTTTTAAAAGTCTTTCCTTGCTACTTTATCTAGGTACTTAGTACAAGTAGGGGAAAGTAATATTTGTTCTTTGTGTCTATTTTACTTATTTTACCCTAAGGGGGCATTATTTTTTTTTCACCTTCCTCCTCTGCATGTTGTGCGGATCCGAAGGAGGTAGTTGGAAACAATTAGTGTCATCTTTTTAGCGGGACCTACTTGGGGATTTCATCACCCCAAAGGACGATCCCAACCATGTGTACCGGCGGGGTATATAAAGGGGGGAGAGCCAAAGCTGTACCTCAATCCAGTTACATCGTAATTGGCAGAACGTCGAAGCTAGGGTGATACCTAGCTAGACGTGAAGAGTTGGTCCGAGCCTTTCAGTATCTCGCTGGGGCTCCCGACTCACGCTTGTGACGGAATGGTGTTCACGATTGTGCCTCACGTACCGAGCGTATATCGAGGACTCCCTAAAAACCTTGTTCATCCTAGAGTAAGACTTTTGCCGGCCATACCCGTTAAAACATTAATCATAGGATTGTGCTTGTCCAAAGTGTCTTTTTGTGAAGAACCAGTAAATTTTGGTAAGTCAAGTTGTCATTAAACCATTTTAAGTCCTTTCCAAAATCCCTTATACAAACCAAGTTCAAGTTTTCACTACAGAGGGGCGACCTTGCCCTCTGTTTTCAGCCATTTTCACTACAGAGGGGCGACCTTGCCCTCTGTTTTCAGCCATTTTCTGCAGAGGGGCAACCTTGCCCTCTGTTTTCAGCCATTTTCTGCAGAGGGGTGACCTTGCCCTCTGTTTCAGCCATTTTCTGTAGAAGTGCGAATACGCCCCCTGAACAGACAGTTTCACCCATTTGATCATTTTGAATCTCCATTTGAATCCCCGAAACCTCCGTTTGACCAATTCAAACACCCATTTGATCATTCCAAACCTCCATTTAACCCCTCCAAAAACGTCCATTTACCACATTCGCATTGACCATTCCACCATTTGGAACATCTGCCTTATCACAAGACCTAAACATCTTCAACAACATATCTCCCCTTTGTGTCCATCATTAAAACCTTGTTTTAGGAGTTATTCTCCCAAATTGACCAAGGCGTTAAATTGATCGTTATCCTACATAATCAATTCTTGACTTCAACCTAATCAATCCGCTCCTATCTTGAAATGGATTTGTGTTGTAAGTCAACATCATTGGCCCGAATCAATCCCCTTCCATCTCAAGGTGGATTAGGCATCATAATCATTGATTTAATCCGATCAACCAATGTTACAAGTCACCTAGGGTGATCTCTAAATCAGGTTTTAGGATCCCTTTCATCATCCAATCATCAATCTGAATCATCATTTAATCCAATCACCACCCAATTACCAAATCCAATCATCATCCAACTATCAAGTGATACATAACCACTTGGTCCAATCCAATCCAATCACCAAATCCAATCATCATCCAACTATCAAGTGATACATCATCACTTGGTCTAATCCAATCCAATCACCAAATCCAATCATCATCCAATCATCAAGTGATACATCATCACTTGACCCAAATCAAATCCAATCGTCAAGTGATACGTCATCACTTGACCCAAATCAAATCCAATCATCATCCAAGCATCAATAGTGATACATCATCAAGCCAACATTAATCATCATCATTGTCTAAGTCATCATCTAGAAGTTGAATCTTGAAACTACTTAGTCATTTTGCACGTTCATGCCCGTTCAAACCCGCTCATAAACAAAAAAGCAAATGGCAGACAAACAAACACAAGGTTCCCAACCAAATGCCCCTCAAGATCCTAATAACATTCCACATGATCCCCATAATGGTGTTTCATCCCAATCAAACATTGACATCCAGAATACCACACCGCCTAGTGACGAAAACATAGTCAATCAACCTGAAGTCACTGTGGACGAATATCTTAGTAATCCTGCCAATGTCCAAATGACGGATCGCCTCCTAAACAAATGTGGGGATAAGATCCTTGCCACCTTACTCATGAAGGGAGTCAAACCACCTTCCGGTTTCGATACATCACAATATGGCCTTCCCCCATTTGTCGACCCGCAAACCTCACAAAATGTTCCAGAAAGCTCCTATGTTCCTGAGGGTGCACCCACTGAAAATTGGTACCACCCCAAACTTGAAAATGCTGTCATCCATCAAGTCCAAGAATATCCTCGCCTTCCAACCACAACATCTACTATTCCACCACCTGATCCTAATGACCCCCACATCTATGGCATGCCGTCATACATCCCGTCTACTCCGTCACCTCCTCCCCCATATTCTAATATTGGGGGCACACCTCCACTTACCAACATACTACCACCTGCATTTCAACAACCTCCAAATAACCCACACCAGTCCACCACACCACCAACACCACCACAATATGTTGCTACTACAATAGCTTCATCTCAACACTTACCTCAACAACATCCGCAACATCCTTCCGTTCTCACACAACCACCACATCAAGTGGTGCAACATACATCTCAACAACAACAACACATCCCACCTAACCCATCACAACAACAACAACACATCCCACCTAACCCATCTCAACAACAACAATACATCCCATCTCACCCGCCTCAACAACAACAAGTCTTACCTCATCCACCTCATCAACAACAACAACAACCTCCACAACAACATGTGCCCATCCCTACGCAAACACACCATAACCCGCTCACCAAATACCTTTATCATCCCTCTAGCACATAAACTATTCCATCCCATACAAACCCTCTTCAGAATGTGCAAAACCAAACACAAACCCAAGCGCCACCTTACGCCAACCCTACACAACCTCAACACAATCCCCATCAACAAACGTTAAAACCATATGCCATGCAACAAACCACCATTGCACAACAAAACCAATCCTACCCACCCTATTTTCAACAACAACCAGCTCACCAACATGGGGCACCTTACACTCCCTATTATCAACAAACATCATCACACCAACAAAAAGGCCCTACCACCACGCATTATCAAAATACTATGCAACAACAGGCCCCCTCTCTTGTGTCTTACTATCAACAACAAGTGGCTCCCACTCAACACAACCAATCATCCCACCATCAACCTTCTTACAATCAACCAATACATTCATATCCGAATCAGCCCCTTTATGATCCAACAATGGGAGGGCCACCCCCATCATACCCACAACATTATCCATACACTCAATCCACTTTGACTCCTATCAACAAAGACTTGGAAGAAGTAAAAGATGCATTAAAGGACTTACAAGCTGGAACGGGAAAACAATCCTTCAAGTTTGAGGACATATGCCCTTATCCATTTGATCCCTCCATTTCCTTGATTCCTTTTCCTAAACATTTCGAGATACCCAAATTTGACAAATACAAAGGAACCAAGGATCCTAGAGCTCACCTTCAAGAGTTTTACGCTCATTGCCAAGAAGTCATGCACAATGACAATTACCTCATCCGATTTTTCCCTAAAAGTCTGCAAGGGGTCGCCCTCAACTGGTTTATGGGTCTGGAAAAGGGATCTATCAAGACCTTCGCATAGCTATCTGAATAGTTTGTCACACACTTCTCTTTTAACTCAGAGAAAGACATTGACACACTTGATCTCCTCAAAGAAAAACAACGTGATGGAGAGACCTTTGCAAGCTACTTGCAAAGATGGCATGCCTTGGCTAGCAGGATGAAATCCCCACCAATAGAAAAAGACATGGTAACACTGTTTATCAAAAACTCTCACCCGGATATGGCGCACAATTTCCAACTCCATTGCATAACTGCTTTTGCGGGACTTGTGGAATAAGGCCCCATCTTAGAACGAGCTCTTGTCGCAAGAGGACAAGTCAAACATTTCAATTCCAATAGAGAGAAGTCCTTCGTGGATAAACCTCATTTTTGGAATAGAAACAAAAATGCCGTCAATGATGGTGTCACTAACACTAAACACGTCCAAGTGGCCAACACCACACAAAGATATCCTTCCCAGCAACAACCATCCGTTCAAAACGCCATATCCATTCCCCAAGGAGCACCACGACAACAAGCTAATCAAAATAACCAAGGTGGGAATAAATGACAATTCACTCAGTTGGGGGAACCCCTTAGCGCAGTGTTTAATAAGCTTCTTCAAGCCAAGTACCCCATAACATACCCTGTCACCAAACCCCTCGATACGTCTATACCCAAGCCTGCTTGGTTTAAAGACAATGAATACTGCGAATTCCACAAAATTAAGGGACATACCTTGGATAAATGTCAAGGCTTAAAAACCTACATCCAAGGTCTCATTGATCAAGGCGAAATACATGTAGATGCTAACGCAGCATCTTCATCTAATGCTCAATTACAAATATACCAAAATGCCTTTCCTAATCATAATCAGGGTCCTAGTACGTCCAACTCAAATCCTGGACCTAGCAATAACAACCAGCGAGAGAACAGTACCAATAATATCAACTACAAAAATGTACCATACAATTATCAAGGTGTGGTTTCATATGTAGAACAAGTGGAACCCCGTGTATCCATGATTCATGTTAAGGGAAAAGATCCACAATGTGCTGTTACTACTCGGCGAAACCGCATCACAATCCCAGCAGCATCTCCATCCACCCAACGACCATCCACCAATTCCCAGTATAATATCCTAGACCATCTAGGTAAAACTACAGCCCAAATATCCATTTTGGATTTGCTCAAGTCATCTCCCATACATCAAGATATCCTAACTAAGGCTTTGCAAAACACACAAGTACCTGATAATATTGACCCTACCCAATTTCAAGCATTGGTAGGCAATCTTTCATCGACCTATTAGCTAGCCTTTAGCCAAAAGGACATGCCGCATCTCGATTCAAACCACAACCGCCCCCTTCATCCCGAGGTTGGTGTCAACTGTCAAAAAGTAAAAAGGGTATTAGTAGATAATGGTTCAGCCCTAAATCTATGTACGTTAAAGTTTATACAACAGGTCGGATACACCCAAGCTGATCTAAGAAATCAAGTGATCACCATCAAAGCTTATGATAATGCAGAGCAAGATTCTGAAGGCATTATTTGCCTCCTTATACAAGTGGGCCCCATTGTGCAATACACTATGTGCCATGTTCTGGACCTTGAACTCCCATACAACATCCTTCTTGGCCGTCCATGGATTCACTCTATGCAAGCCATACCATCCACTTATCACCAATGCCTAAAATTCCCATTTCAAGGAATAGAAGTCACCATACAAGCCGACGCTCAACCCTTTGAATATTGTCGCGCCTTGGAGGCCTCTTTTCCACATTCCCATTACTGCCCGGGGGTTGAAATGGGGGCACCACCGATATCCGATCTTATCCCATCCACCAATACTCTGAACGCATCATCTCCACCATCATCCACACCTCCTTCCACCGTCACCAAGGTCCAGATCATAGATAAGGGATGTGGTGAATACAAAATGCACACCGCACTCAATGTGGCAACCATGCCACCTTCTCCCCGCACATATGGGCAACCGACTCTACCATTGCCAAAAGTAGAAGAAAAGACACTTACCCTCACTTCTAGGAACGTGGGATCCACAACATTCATTAATTTGGGATCACTCCAGGATCTAATGGATGACGATATCAGTCAATGGGTTTATCGGGAAGAGCCTGAACCACCACGGCCCCTTATTGAATACTTTTATGAAGCCTATCCACATGCCTCCAAATTCATCAAAAATTGCCATTACCAAGGTGGAGGCCTTGGTGCAGAGGAACAAGGAAGGCGTCTGCCCATCGAAGCAACTACCATCCGACCAAGGAATTTGGGCTTGGGCTACGATACCACACAGAAGGGTCTTACAACATCCGCTAACACCTCTAACAATGTTAGTGTTGACAACAATTCCCTTAAAGACATACCAGAGGAGGAATCCATCATACACGCGTACGACGATTTGAATCACATTGACCTCCCCACCATGTTTGAATGCTTATCCATTTGTACCATAACTTTATCCCTTAAACATCCTGAGCTTATTGATCATGACCTACAAGATAGCACACCAGTTAGCACTTTTCCCTCAGAAGATACCTATGTACATCTAATGGGATTGGGGGAAGATGAACGCCCTAATCACAAAAGCAAAAAGGAACAAAAGAAGAATGGGTCATCAAGTGAAAACCTCACCGAGGCACTTTTTGACTATGAAAAAGTAAAAACAAAGGATGTATCTGATAGTGAAAACCTTGATACGGCACTGGAAGATGGGGATGTTCATCTTCCCCTTGTAGGAACACGACTATCCGAGCAATCTTCTATTCTCATTGAAGAAACACAAGAGGTAAACCTGGGGACATCAGAGATTCCAAGAATAACCTATGTGGCTAAATCTTTATCTGAAGCGGAGTACACCACCATTGTCTAAATTCTTCGTGAAGGGATTATCAACTTTGCATGGGCTTACTCTGATATGCCTGGCTTAGATCCTAATCTTGTTGTCCACCATTTGGATGTCCGTCCAGAAACTAAACCTGTCAAGCAAAAGCTCTGAAAAATGCACCCACAAGTGGCATTATTGGTTAAGAAAGAACTGGAAAAGTTACTTGATGCTGGTTTTATTAGGCCTATTGACTACTCTGATTGGATCTCTAATATTTTACCTGTTGCTAAACCCAATGGAGACATCAGGATTTGTAAAAATTTCTAGGATCTCAACAAAGCTTTCCCAAAATATGACTTCCCCTTGCCTAACATTGACATGTTAGTTGACATCACTACGGGACACGAGATGCTATCCGTCATGGATGGCTTCTTTGGCTATAATCAGATCCGGATTGCCCCTGACGATCAACATAAAACTGCTTTTACAACACCTTGGGGTACGTTCTGTTATAATGTCATGCCCTTTGGTCTCAAAAATGTAGGGGCAACATATCAAAGGGCAATGATAGTTATATTCCATGACCTCATTCACATCATCATGGAAGACTATGTCGATGACCTACTGGAAAAATTTGGAACCAGGGAAGAACACCCTACCATTTTGAAACGGATCTTTGAACGCTTCGAACAATACAAGCTTCGATTAAATCCAAAAAAGTGTGTATTTGGTGTCACATCAGGAAAACTCTTGGGCTTCATAGTGTCCCGCAGAGGCATCGAGGTTGACCCAGCTAAGGTTAAAGCTATCATGGATATGCCTCCTCCAAGAAACTTGAAACAATTAAGGAGTCTTCAAGGGAAACTACAATCCATCCGCCGCTTTATAGCCCAACTTGTAGATAAATGTCAGTCCTTCCCCCACCTTCTCAAGAAAGACACCAGCTTCAAGTGGAATCAATAGTGTCAGTTGGGTTTCGACATGCTCAAAGGATATTTAGCCCACCCGCCGATCTTGATGCCACCTATCCCTGGCAAACCCCTCCTATTGTACATATCGGCCACGTCAGTAGCATTGGGGGCATTATTGGCACAACATGATGAATCTTCAAAGGAACGGGAAATTTATTACATCAGTCGCACCCTGGTCGGGTATGAACTCAACTATTCATCAATGGAAAAGTCTTGTCTTGCTGTAGTTTTCAGCACACAAAAGCTATGCCACTATATGCTAAGCCATCCTATAAAATTAATATCCAAAGTCGACCCCCTAAAGTACCTGCTATCCAAGACAGCCCTGACTGGTCGAATGGCTAAATGGATCATGCTCCTCGGTGAGTTTGATATAGAATATGTGGATAGAAAAGCCATTAAAGGACAAATAATAGCTGATCTGTTGGCAGATGCCCCATTAGTGGACGCTTATCCCATAGAAACTGAATTCCTAGATGAAGGAGTATTTGCAGTCTCAGAAACCACCACCTGGACATTGTACTTTGATGGATCACACACCCATAATGGATCGAGGGCAAGAATCTTGCTTATCACTCCTCAAGGCGACTACATACCAAAATCATTCAGACTGGCTTTTCCTTGCACCAACAACATCTCTGAATATGAAGCCCTTCTCACCGGCCTCAGAATTGCATGTCAATGGCACATCACCCACTTGCAAGTTTTTGGTGACTCCTAGTTAGTCATAAAACAAGTCAACGATGAGTTTCTGACAAAATATGAAAAGTTGTTGCCTTACAAACGCATGGTGGATGACTTCAAAAAATATTTCACTACCATCCAATTTGAACAGATCCCGAGACTCCAGAATAAGGCAGCAGATGCTATGGCTACCATTGGTTCTCTCCTCGACATGCCGAAAGATTACACAAATTGTCAGTTCCTAGTTGAGCAACTCCTAATCCCAACATACAATATCCCTGAAAATGACATGGTGTGTGCTATTGTAGGCCCTGAATCCCCATGGTACCATGACATTTACACCTACATCCATGACAACATCCTCCCGCCTTATCTCACATGAAACCAACGTAAATCATTTATCCAACGCACAGCTCGTTATACCCTTATTGGTGATACACTTTATCGACGTGGGTATGATGGAACTCTCCTCTGTTGTCTAGACGAAATTGAGGCTCGCAAAACATTAACAAAAGTGCATAGCGGTATTTGTGGGCCCCATTCTAATGGTATGGCCCTAGCCAAATGGATTCTCAGAGCAGGATATTACTGGCCCACAATGGAACATGATGCTTGTGAATATGTCAAAAAGTGTCTTCCGTGCCAATAACACGCAGATCTGATTCACGCTCCAGCACAAGATCTCCAACCCATCACGACACCTTGGCCATTTTCACAATGGGGTTTCGACTTGATTGGCAAGATCTACCCTCCATCTTCAGATGGTCACACCTTTATCATCACAGCCACTGAATACTTCACCAAGTGGGTGGAAGCCATTCCACTCACTCAAATCACTGGTGTTCAGATCTCTAAGTTCATCCTCTATCATATTCTCTGCAGGTATGGTATCCCCTCAGCCATCATCACCGACAACGGAAAACCCTTCAAAAATAAGTGCATGAAATCCCTTTGTGACACATATCATATCCAACATCGTTGGTCCACTCCCTATTACCCCCAAGGTATTCGACAAGCAGAAGCAACAAATAAAACATTGATCAAAATCATTAAGAAGATGGTCAATAGCACTGGTCGCGATTGGCACCTCCATATCCATCCTACTCTTTGGGCCTACCGTACATCCATCCACACCCCTACTAGAGCCACTCCATATTCTCTTGTCTATGGCGCTGAGGCTATCTTGCCAATCGAAGTTGAAATCCCTTCACTCCGCATCTCCCTCAAGAATCTCATCACTGATGAAGACACCCGGGTGGCACGCTTGGCACAATTGGAATTGCTCGATGAAAAGAGAGTCAAGGCTTATACCCATCTACAAGCTTATCAACATCGACTCAAAAGGAGATACAATAAGAAAGTCCGCCCTCGCCAATTCGAGATTGGTGATTTAGTCCTAAAAGAAAATCAGCGGAATCAGCAAGATCGAGAGAAGAAAGGTAAGTTTGAAGCAAACTGGTTGGGCCCTTATGTCATCACCTCCAAATATGGTTCCGGTGTCTACCGGCTCTCCACCCCTGAAGGTGAGCCTTTGGAGGAACCCATCAACATCATGCATTTGAAGACGTTCTACACTTAGATCAGCTGGGGTATCCTTCCTAGTAAAAGTCAAAAATACAAAAAAATTAAAAAATCCAAAAATCCAAAATAGTAAAGAGAAATAATTCATCCTATGGTGAAAACCACCCCTGCGTGGCACCTTGGATACGTGCGATTGGTGAAAACCTGGCAACAGGTGCCTCTCGTATAGGGTTGAATCATTATTTATCAAGCGTCCTGGTTACTCTATGGCTTTCCCACCGATTCCTCAATCCCCATATCCTCCCATCTGCTTGTATCACCTTGTCGCTTGGTATATTTTGGTTGAGCATTGGATGACTATCATCCGCTATCCAACACCTTGAGCTTATTATCCTAATCTGAGCTTGTGACATCTCTTCTTGGTCTCACTGCATCCCTTTTTGAACTACGTTGCCCCTACGCTTGCACGTAGGCAAGGTTGATCTTTTGATCTACCCCCGGGGCTTCTTCGTGTCTTCATCCCCCATCTTTTGTCATCATCACCCTCTTTCCACTTTTCTCATCATCCCCACTTGAACTACGACACCTCTGCGCTTGCATGTAGGCAAGGCTAATCCTTGGATCAGCCCCCGAGGCATTTTGTCCTTCATCACCTATCCTCATGGTCTGCTTTCCGATCTTATCCATCTTCAATCTTTTGTTATATCCGAACTACGTTGCCCCTGCGCTTGCACATAGGCAAGGTTGATCTTTTGATCTGCCCCCGGGGCTTGTGTCTGTCTTGGTCTTCCATCAGTTTCCATCGGTCCCCTTTCCACTCTTTTATCATGAACTACGAGGGCTCTACGCTTTCACGTAGGCAAGGTTGATCTTTGATCAACCCTCGAGCCCCTAGGTCTTTAGGTTGTGTCTCGTCCTCTCGTTGTCAGGTATGTCCTTATCGTCACTGACTCTTCACAAGCAAGGTCTCCTCGTATCAAGAAATCTATCCAATGGCAGTTATCCTCCGTCATCTAGGTCACTTTAGCTTAGTATCCATCATCGGTCTTAACAGGATGCATCCTTCCTAACAGACCACATCAACCCCATCCATCCATGGGATCTTATGGCAAAGGACGCTTGTAATTGATTACCATCTTTTGGTACTTTTCGATTTTGTTTATCATTTGAGCTCCCTATAATCACTAGTCAAGATCGCCATGATCCTTCATATTGTGGTGTGTTTTGCCTAGTTACCATAAGGACATCTCTTGACTTTTGTTTTTGTCTGTTGAGATGCCCCATATGGTACCCACCGGGATTCTTTTCGAACCCCATGTTATGTGGGGGCATCTCTTTGTGCTTGTGGTTATTCCAATGCCTTGCCCAACCAACGTCATCGCGACCTTGGGGTATTGGGATATCCTTCTTGTTTGTCATGTTTGTTTTCTGCATTTGACATTAAATTGTCTTGGTTTGCATACCCTGACGTTCGATGTCTTATGCTATAGTAAAAATTAGTGCTCTAAAAGATGGAAAATTGCATTCATGTTGCATTTCATCTCATGTTGCATATTCCCTCTCCATCCTATGATTGCCCCTACGTCTATAACTTATGGTTTTGGTTGTGCAAACTCTCATTCACTTTTACTAACTTTTCTTCTCGGGATCCTTACGGTCTTTGACAGGTACTACACCCCCCACATCCTACACCTACCATCTACCCATTGACACTTATGTCCATTTATCCATTTACATCCATCCATTTACATCCATTCATTTATCCATTTGCATTAAAGTTCATTAAAATCCCTACATCCATTCATTAAGTTCATTCACATTCATACATTAACATCCCTACATCCATTCATTAAGTTCATTCACATTCATACATTAACATTCATACATCCATTCATTAAATTCATTAACATAAGTTCATTAACATCCCTACATCCATTCATTTATCCATTTACATTAAACATAAGTTCATTAACATCCATACATCCATCCATTTGCATTAAGTTCATTCACATTCATTTATCCATTTGCATTCACATCAATTCATTACTCACCTCATTAACACAATTGCATTACCATTCATAAATCATTTAACACAATCACACATGCATAAGTAAAACATCATATACATATGCATAACATACATACTATCATAGGAACATCACATAAAATACCATATGCATACCATCCATCACTAAAATGTGTGACATACTATCAATGGAACCATCACATATCATCATCATAATAATACACTGTCCATATCCAAAATATGGTCATCACATATACACCTCCATATCATGCTCAAAATAAGATGCACTCCACTACCATATGGTACCTATCAAAAGCACCTGCATCCTGTCATCTATCCTCTGCATGTCCTAAGCTACCCACATCTGACCTCTGAGGAGACTCAGGTACTGGCCCCCTGTGTGTCGGAGTCCCCTGGGACTCACGCCTTGGAGTCCCAAACCGAGAGGGAGCCGGCTGAAAATCACTGTACCCTCTGGTCCGTGTACCTAATGACTGTGATGGTGCTAGCATCTAAGGTGTCTGCCTAACATACCGCACTGTACGCTGCGCCGGATCTAGCACTGCCTGCTCATACGCGCACCTCCAATACGCTTCCTCTTGTATATAGTCATCTCTCTGCCAAGCCTGGTACCGAGCGGCATTCCGCTCATGCCTGTACCTATCCCTCTCTCTACTCATGGCCCGTCGCTCCTGTGCCACTGTCAATAAACGTATCTGCTCTGTGGATTTGTCCCTCTCTGCATGCATCATCTCTAGCACAGTCTCATCACTCGGCCCTCGACATGTCCGCATCTGTGCTATATCCCTCTCAACATTCTCTGCCCGACCCACTGCTGCGTCTCTATGAAACTACAAAATCTGGACCTGTCTCCATAAACTGTCCCTGTCTCCCTGGAGTGCCTGCATCTGTCCTTGTAAACTCTCTCTCTCCCTATAGAGCCTGCACCTATCCTTGTGGACTCTCTCTCTCCCGCTGCACTGTCTCCAATCTAACCTCTGTGGCCTCGGCCCTCACCCTCATCTCCTTTGTAGATGCCTCTGCCATATGTTCCCTCTCCTGCAGTGTCATCTTCTCATCCTAAAATCCTGCCACCTGTAGTCTCAATGTCTCCATCTCCCCCCTCCTGCTGACTCCGGCTGCCCTCGCATCTGCGCAACTGTCATCACTGCCTCTAGCCTATCTCGGTTCCATGTCACCCGAGCCAGCTCCCCCTATGCTCTCTCCCTCTCTGCTCGCATCTCATCTCTCTCTCTCTTCGCAGCCAATACATCTGTCATGAGCCGGCTCACCACACAATCAAACACTATACCCTCTTTATCCTGTATCCTCCGTACCTCTTTATCCGCCCTCCTCACCTCCTCCTTTAGCACCCATATCCTTTCCTGGGCCCCTCTCAGTAAAACCACTAGATCCTCAACTACGGCTGCTGGTACTATGGATAATGGCTCCATCACTAGTACACCTATGTCCATAGCCTCTCCCTCTCTCTCCTCCTATACCGGCTCTGTCTGGCGCATCAATCGAATCCTTCGCGGCTATCCATTCCTCCCCACCCTCATCAGTCTCCTACCCTCCTACTCAACTGGCTGGACTCTCCGCTGACGACTGCTCTCAGGCCTCTCCCTAGGCTATCCTCTACCATCCACCACCCTCTCTGCCTCATCCTGCGGATCTCTGGCTCTACCCTCCACCGGCAGCTCTGAGACTCTCCCCTCCTCCTGCTCAACCCTCACCTGCACCCGCCTCCGTCGTACTCTAACACCAATCCCCCACTGAGCTGCTCTCCCCTCCACCACACGAAGCATCTCCGCCTCTGGTCTCCGCTTATGAGTCCGCACTCTACCAAAATCCTACAAAAATTTCATCCCCCCTATCAGCAACTTCTTTTTGTCTTCAAATTTTCGCTCCCCTCTCTTTCTTTTCCTTTTTCCTCTCCCCTCTCTTTTTTTCTTTTCTTTTCTCTCCCTCCCCTTTTTCCCCTGGTCTTCCTCCCCTTATTGTGGCGACAGCCATGAGTGACATGAGGTGATCCACCCTATGACCAGGTGGCTCGCCGCCAGAGAGAGCGTAAGTGACCAGCCGCGGCGGTGACCCTACCCTTCGTGGCCTTGACCAGCCACAGGCGGCCCTGCTCTGGCCAGGCGACCCGTCGATAGCGCGGAGACCATTCCCCGCCCCACCTGTGGCGGCCCCACCGAGGCCCACTTCACTGCCATAGAGGCGGCCAGCCGGTGGCCCGTGTGGGGTACCGTACGTGAGTCTTTGCCAGCGTAGGGTGTGCATACGGCGGCATGACCGGTCCGTGATTAGGCCGGACTAAGCCCTTGATAGGCGACCTCCACCTCGGCCAGGAGGCGGGCTAAGCCGTGACTGCCAGGCCCTCGAGGCCCGAGGAGTGTGCTTTGGTGGCATATTTTCTCGAAACCCACATTTTTTTTTAAAAAAAAATCAAATATTTTTAAATTCTATCTTCTACCCATTTTTTGATTTTTTCCCGTCCACAAAACCCATATTTTACTTTTTTAGTAATTTATTTGACAATGCATTAAAATTTCAATTTAATGCATGGGTGGTTTTGTCGCTTACCTGGCGGGGCCCCTCCTGCTGTCGGTACGCCCGTCGAACCTCATCTATCCGGTGGATGATCTCGGTGTCATTATCTCCCGGCATTTTCACATCTTTATCCTCGCTCTTTCTCTTCTTCTCTCAACTGTTATAGTGCAAATGAGGTGAGGTAATTTTCAAAATTACCTTATATTAACTTTTAAAAGGTATTTTTTACCTTTTATTTACCCTTTTATTCCTCTGATTAATCCCTTCTCTTCCCGGGGCTACCATTTGCACTCTGTTTGTCCGATTGACTTCGTTCAAAAGGAAAACTTGCCTAATTTTTCGTCCTCTTTCCATCTGTGCCATCCATTTATTCTTATTGAGATGTTGCCTGGGACCCTTCTTTTTCCCCCGTCACCCTCTCGAGGGGGCATACCCTTCACATTTACTAATTTGACCTACCATAGTCAATCTCTTCCAAGATTGGGGCATTTTCATCCATTCCCCACTAATTGGACATCTCAGATCTTCTTTATCATGCTGGGGCATCATATTCCTGATTACTTCCTCTATAGAGTCATCTGCACTTTCTTTTCTTCGAAGCACGGTTATTCTAACAGCACTTCGAAGAGGGGCAAAATGTAGACATCCAAATTTGATCACTCTCATATGATCAAAATCGTCTACTTTATTCATCTATTTCATTAATAGTGATTAAATAATTTATTTAATCATTATTTAATTTTCTGCCTAAGGTTCCTAAAGTATCTAATTAAATAAATTAAATACTTTACCTTACCCCCTTGTCTTCTCTAAATGAAATAAACATGACAAATTATTTAATTTAGTCATTTAACCCATTTGAATTAAAATCAATTTTTAATTCTCCTTTTTCTCTCTCCTTGTCACATTCTCCATAACCCTCTTCTAATCTAGATTAAATTAATTAATCTGTGATTAGGATGTGCACCACTTAATTTTGATTAAGTATCACATCCTCCATAATCTCCCACTTGCCTCTAATCCATCATTAATTAGCTTAATCAGGTGTTTGCACAACCTTAATCAGAATCATTAGCCACTTTTGGCTTACCTTTTTTGGTCAACCTTCCCACTTACCATTTTTAGCCTGGACTCCCTTCCCCATGTGAATTTTTAATTCACTTTTGTCCTTCCAAGGTCTTTCCCATCCCCATGCAAGATTCTAGAAGCCTTGTCTTGTCACTTCACATGTGCCAAGGGCTTCTAGAACCTTGGACTTGTCACATCTCCCACATGTGACAAATCTCCAGCTTTTTGGAGATCTCCTTTTATCCAATGAATCTTCCATTAAATGTAAATTTTTAATTTACATTTATTCTTCCCACACATTTCCCCTTTTCCCATGGAGATTTTTTAGGAATTATAAAATTCCTCAAAAGTCTCTTTCATCCTCATTTGGGGACAAGAAGTTCCTTTTTGAGGAAATCTTCTCATCCCCCAAGGTACCTCAAAGGTACTTGTCCTTCATCCACCTCATGTCCTTCCCTTCCACCTCTTGTCCTTCTCTTCCACCTCATTTCCACATCACTCCACCCTCTACATGTCACCTTCCACATGTCAAGATGTGAGGGTTTGTGAGTCCTCAACTCACCATAGCCCTTCATCTTGATCTTGGTTGGGTCAATCCCAACCGTTGAATTCTCTAGAGAATTCAATTTGGCCTATAAATACCCCTTCAATTCCTTCATTTTAGAGGATCAAGTCTTTTGTGAATAAACTCTTTCAAAATTTCCATTCAATCTCTCATCTATTTTAGCATCCATATTGCATCAATTCATCTTGCATCCACTTCATTTTCATTGCCATCCAAGGAGCACGCAAGACTTCAACATCAAGGGCCAACCAAGGAAGCAACAACATGAAGGTATAACAACAATTTACTTGTTCATCTTGCTTTCATATTGTTCATTTTCTTAGGCTAATCATTGAGGTGCCCTATTATCTTGTTGTTTCTTTTTATTGCACTATTAGTTTCTTATTTAACATCTCTCACACATTTAGGAAGCAACATTTTATTAGGATCACATTAGCAATGGTAAAGGAGTCGAACTAGTCTAATAGATTAAGAAAAGCTCCTTATATTACAAGAGTTTATCATGTTTACTTTGATAAAGATTGTTAATTTGTGTAATGAGTAATCGTGAATCACCATAGATCTTAATATTTTTATCCCTTAGGACAAGAGCAACGTGTAACCCAATGAGTAGGGCTTCATACTCAATTGTATTATTCATACATAGGAAATTGAGATGATAGGATAAGGGAATAGGTTTACCAACAAGTGGAATTAAAATAACTCCCATGTAGGAATTTCTATAGTAAACATAATGTCATCAGGGAAAGAATCATTGGTGGGTAATGTTAATGGTGAAGGAGAATCAACTAAATGGTTTGTTAAGGCTTGACCTTTGATCGATGTTTTAGAAATGAACTTAGGTCAAACTCAATTAACAACATGACCCATTTAGCAAGATGTCCTGATAGATCTATTTTAGTGAAAAGGTATCGTAAAGGGTCAAACTTTTTCATCATGTGTACTTCAACATTTAGTAAGTAATGTTGTAACTTACTAGTAGCGAATACAAG